>CAJUYI010000261.1:11047-21332 GCA_910591695.1 Galerucella pusilla | reverse complement strand
ATAAACTTTCTGTCAGATAAAAATGTAAAAGCGCTTCTATATATTCCTCGTCTCTCTCGAGGCCGCTGATACATTTCTTGATTTTCTAAATTTTCAATAGCAATTAATAAAGCTGCTATTTTCTCTCTACAAACATTTCTGAAACACTCCACTCCCTCTCTCGACGAGACGAGAGACACATTTTGTCTCGTCTCGTCTCGCGGCAACACTAATTGCAAACCAAAATGGTTCGTTTTATCTTGCACATATACCAACCCCGTTTAACTTAGAACTGTAATTCAATGTCCTTCGTGGCTTATAGCCAGGGAAGTAGTTGTTGCTTCTTAATGAACGGTCTTTATTCTTTGATTTTCAAAGACTCTGTAAGGCGTTATATAACTATTACACTTGACATACAAATTTCTATTGCATGCAACGAATTATTTACGTTTCTTCATTGCACTCTGTATGTATGTACGACATTGTTTTTTTGTACCTCTATTTTTAATCAAAATTGATTCATAGATTCATTGATTCGCCGTATAAAAATAGTGACTCATTCATAAGGCTTAGCGAGGATCAGTTTGTATTTGTACAACGATCGAAAGTCGTGAGCTGGAAATCTTAGTCGGTGTGAAAATTTAATTTATTTTATTGAACCCATTCATCGGGATGTCTTTGGAAATTATTTTGAATGGAAAACATCGAATATCCAGTGTTTTACTCCGATAAATTTTTTAAAAAATGTTTTCGTATTTAAAAAAAAAATATATATATACACATAAAGCTCTCTTAACATATCGTTCAGAAATTGTATGCCTTACAGTCGTACAAGAATATCCAGTGTTCTAGTTGAATATCTAAGCGGTTTGTTTAAGTTCAGTATTTACTATTAGTAAACATTTTAATATAAACAATTTAATTTCATTTAAAAATAACTTGAAATGTAATCATGATATAGGAAATGACAAGACCTAAATACTTTGAAAAATACCATTATCCTGGCTTTCCACATCTGTTCCTGCTCGACTGTACAAAAGCTTCGCCAACTGATTCAAAGAAAACAAATACAGAGCTTTATTGCATGTAGATAGAAAACAAGCCTTTTATTACAAAATCAATTAGTTAAATTCATTTCAAATATTGTATTGAATATCTATCGAATAACTGATTTAATTAAATATTTCATATTTCATTATGTTTGGAAATATTGAGTGAAATACGTATATTTGTGTTATTATTATTAACAATAGACTGAGAATCAGAGACCTACCTACCTACCAAAATTTGTCAACTGTTATCTTAAGCCGAGCTTAAACACTCACTTAAGATATCTTTAACTTTAAGAAATCCTTAATGAAGTCTCTGTAATCGGCTGTTAGTTTAACAGTTTGAATTACCTATTTCAAAATTATATTCGCAAAGTAATTATAAAAGTAATTGATAATTCCTTTTTTAACGGATTTGTGATTAAATTCTTATTTTTACATGTACTTTGTAATTGCAATTCTCTCTTTATTAGATTTTCTCCTTGGCTCATGTCTCCCACTCTAATCATTTTTATTTTATAATTATTAAAAACCATTGTTTTTTCGTAACGCATTCGCTCTGCGCTTTTAATAATTCAAACAAAGGAATTACTCTAAAATCTCCCTCCACAACCATACGTCTCCGCCTATGGAGTAGTGGATTTGTGAATTGGCGTGGGATCGCTGTTGGTGACGACGTTCGATGACGGAAGATGAACGAGAGAACTAACAGGACCGGAAAAAATCATTTTTGGACCATTTAAAATTGATGTAGTAGCTTCAAGACAATTTTGAAAACATTTTATGACAAATTGCTTGAAATAAATGGGATAATAACGAAAAAGAAGGTGCGCAGCTTTGAATAATAAAAAAAAAAGGAAAAATGTGAGTAGCTCACCAAAATAAGATTCTATGAGAGGCTTTCAATAGTTTTGTAACTCTGTATCTGTAAGAATTTGAATGGTGGGTGACCCCACAGCACTTAGGACACAATTGACCCATTGTGCATCCTTCTGAAGTTCAGACTTCCTTCTAGCTCGTCATCCAGCCTACTTGTTTGAAGCTCCCTCATGCTGGCTTGTGTTAGCCTGTACTCACCGAATACAGGAAACCTAAATTGAGAGAGTGTCGGACATTCACAAAGAATGTGTTCGAATGTCTCATCTTCCTGTTCACATCCTCTACAAAGTGAAGTGTCAGACAGACCCAGTCTGTAGAGGTGTTTTCGTAGGTGGCAGTGACCGGTCAGAATACCCGTGGCTGTCCGAAGGTTCTGTCTGTTCATAGTCACGTATTTTTTGGCTACTTTGCTGTCCGGATACTGCAGCAGTTCCTTGGCAAGCCTGCAACTCTGCATCGTCCCATCTACCCTTAAACTTTTCAAGGGAGTGTTCCTTTATTAGGTCAATCATAGCTGACGCCGAGAGGAAAATGAAAGTGCCAGGTCCCAAGAGTTTTTGGGAGGCTGCTTTCCTGGCTAGTGAGTCGGCAATTTCGATTTACTGTGGCCCTTGATCCAGCCTAGAGTGACTTCGTTGTTGCTACAGGCTTCGATCAGGGACAGGTGACACTCGAGTACTAGGCCTGATGTGATACGTGGTCTGTTCAGGGCTAGTAGTGCTTGTCTACTATCCGTAAGGATGTGAATTTTGTTTGAGTTTTGTAACTAACGCGTGTATTAAAAAAACCGTTATACAATCTCAAACATATACGAATTATATTACAGCATTCGCAAGTTCTATGTTCTAGTTCTGTGAGTTATAAGAAGAAATGATATTTTATATTGTTATAAATAAATCATTGAACTTAGCACCCATTTAGATCTCACTTCTTTTGACATTGAAGTCAATAACCGTGGCATATATCACTGACTATTCGTATTCTTGTCATTCGTTTTTTCAACCTGTATTTTTGATTGTAAATAAAACTGCAATAATCAAAGATAATTTGTACATTTTTCCGGTTATTCTCTAGTCGAATATAAAATTAAATCCTTTTATTGTGTATTTTTATCTGGTCCGGGTCTGTATAAATGTTTGTAAAGGACGCGGATATCAGGTGGCGGGCGTCGTCGCGAACTGTGGACTGTCGGCGTCGGCGCCGTGGCTGCGGCATGCGCTGCGCGTCCCTGGAATGTTGGGAACGCGCAAGACATAAGGCGCATCTGATTTACTGTTTGCAGTTCGAACGCGGTACGGCCGAGCCCATAAGCATTTCGGTTGAACGGGTTGTGGCTAGTTTCAACATTTACGGGATCGCCGTCGTCTTCGGCAAGCCATCACTCGCAATGGTCATGGGTGTACCGCCATCACAGAGGTCGAAATCGAACATAGTGAGGCATTGTGTATATGTGCTGCTCTTGTGAGTGAGTCAACAACCCTCGACCTCAAAAGACAGGTCTCTTCGGCGTTATATTTAATTGTCATGTGTCTGGAACCGTAGAGATTGTTTGGGCAGCACCAGGTGGTCCAATCGGCCACCCTGTGCCATGGTCCGATTTCCAGCGAGTGCAGCGGGCACGTGTGCCGTCACCCACCTCCATGGCCATTGATAAAGGTACGCTGTGACGTCAAGTCGGTCCACGCGACCTCAAGCGCTGTTACTATTACTGCTACCCTTATCTTTGCTTGCATTACTTTTGCTCTTGTCTCTTGCTTACACGTTCTCATTTCATATCGATCAATACGCGAACGAGCCTCCTAAACCTGTTTCCCGGTCGAGCTTCATCACATCCGCGTTTTCGCAACAAGTGCTTAAATCTCTTTTAACCACTAAATTTTTAATTTCCCAATCCTCCCTCAACACCCTTCACTCCAACATATCTATTATTCATGTGCTTAGAGCTTCTTACAACAGCAACGCACGCAACAAACATACTGAACACAAACACAAACAACATATTTCTTTTCATTCATAAATTTCGTAATGCATCACACGTATAGTGCTCTCCAACATAAACACTGGCAACATCAACTACACTGAATAATGTAAGAATTTTTGTTGAAAAGAAAAACGCATGTATTTAACTTTTTCTGTAATTTTTAATTATGGTTTGTTTACTGTTTCGCAGTCTATCAATGCCTAAGCTGAAAAATATATTAAATAATATCGTTAAATATATGTTTTATATCGCTATACTGGTGATTGTTTATATTATACACTAGTAAAGTATGTGACTCTAAAGCACTGTATATCAGTTTTGGTTGAACGTTTATTATTCATTTACATTCTAACAATAAATACATGAGCGTTTTGTTATTCGGGCTTGACGGGGAATATAAAAATTATTAAAAATATAAATGATTTTATTATTTTCATGTAAATCGAAATAATTCCATATGTATCGTCTATAAAGGGCGCAAGATTATTAAAGAGTGACGTTTTGGAGAATTGCAATAACTTTTGAAGCTGACGCTTCAATATTTTATTGGGGGAGATACTTTTTAATTGTATTTTCGACTAATTACAAAGAGGGACTAAAATATTCCCAATAATTAATATTTAAATCCTACCAGCTTCCCGATCCTTGGGGTTTTCGACTTTTAATGTGGTACCTAACTTTTCTACATTTTTTGATGGATCAAACCGGAAAGTTATATCTTTCACGGCTTCTGCTTCATGCCGACACGTTTTTCGCTCAGCTTTTAACACCAAATTTCCAGCGTGATGATTTTTAATACCTTCTATTCACGTCATGCGACCTTCTATAAAAACCACCCAAATTAATGTCTGTCATGCAATATAATAAATTATTATTTCGATTATCTGAATATTAGAACCAGCTTAAATTTGTATTGTTGCAGCTAACGTAGTTTTCATTTCATAACTTAGTCCATCTTAGTTGACGTTTTTTTTATTAATCCAAGTATTGAATAATATGGCAATTCCAATTCTTAGCAAAAGCTAATAAGGCTAGTTCAAAAAGTACCTTTTTTGCTATGTGTCCCCCAAAAACTTGTACCTATTCTTAAAAAGAAAAAATATATATCCACATTTTTGAACGTTACCTCAATATGGAATTATTGTTCTAAATACTGATTCTTCATTTTTGTTACGGCTGATTTCACTTGGCTATTTTGCTCGACTCTTGTTGTAGTTGATTAGACCATTCGAATAATTCACTAGATTTTCTCTGGGTGTCTTCAAGAATCGGTACACGAAAAAGGAGTTGTCTTCTGAAATAATTTTTTATACGTTCATGCAAAAAGCAAAACTTTATTTAGTGGAAAAACTAGTTTTTTATTGCTATAGTGGGATAAAAACTTTATTTTCTAACTAAAAATCACTTTTTTCTACGCTCATGTCCGTAAACCTCAAAAATCGCATAGTCGACATTCTTTGTAAGTGACATTTAACAATAACATGCATGTGATGAGATTTCATAGCATACACCTTCGTATTTCGTATCAAAAACTTATGGATTGGCGACACAAGCATAACATTAAATATTTTTCGGTGTTTTCCTTCTCAATTTGAAGAATTATCAAAAACTATGAAACCATCTTGGCTATTCTATAATATACTTCTATAATATATAATATATAATATACTATTTGATATAATGAAATTGTTAGTTTATAGAAAATTAATAGTAGATCTGTGTTCAAATAATAGAAAAATTTTACATTGTATGAATAATAACAAATCACAAGAGCCCTTATCTCTTGATTTGTTTGTCCTTTGTTGAATTTAAATGCTTTGTTAAAATCTGCACTGAAGTGAAATCCACCAGTGTTGGGAAATGCAATTTCGCGCGAGCATTCAAGATATTATTGATCTACTTTTCCACAGGTATTCCAGGAAGGGATTCGAAAATTTAACCAATATGTTATATCATTGCCCGATTCTTTATAATTCGGGAATCGGTAACGTATTCAAGGAAAACCTCAAATTTCAAACCATTAAAACCATCTATACTCGTATATTTCATATTTACAGTATTCATGCGATGCTAGATTCGTCAGTAACTATAAATATTAACTCATTTAACTTTTTAATTATCTTAAAATACGTACACATACAGAGTAAGTTTTTTTTTATTCAGCTTAACGTGCTTTGTGACAGCTCTGACCATTAGCACTAGGTACAATACACACAATATGTTACATTGGTTTTATATATGTAGGATTAGACAAAAAATAAAAAGAGAGTAATCAAATTTTGTTCAGTAGATTTTCTTCTTTCAGGAATTGGATGGCTAAAGTTATTTGGCTCGGGCACGTTAATATTTCTTTTACAGTTGTTTCCATTCCCAGTTGTTGACGACGTTTGGAATATAAGGGGCAGTCCACTAGTATGTGTTCAACTTTTAATGGGGAATGGCAATGTTGGCAGTTATGTTGAGGTGAAGAGCTCATCAAGTGGCCGTGCGTGAGACGAGTGTGACCGATACGTAATCTCCTGGCAACGACCTTCTCGTTTCTTCGTAAATCAGGAACATTGAACTGGTCTACTGTAGGATGTATTTTATGTAGGAATGTGACTGAGTGGCTCCAATGATTTTGCCAGTGGGAACGAATGAGTTTCTTCATGCTGGTTTTCAAGTCGCTGGAGATTTGCAAATTAATTGGGTCGGTGGTGGATGAGGCGGTTTCTTTAGCAAAGCGATCAGCGATTTCATTTCCAGTTATGCCTATGTGTGAAGGGATCCAGATGATACTGATGGTAACATCGTGCAGAATAAGGTTTAGGTATGTGTCGTGAATGCGTTGAACGAGAGGATGAATGGTGAATAAATTATTGATAGAGTGAATGGATGAGAGGGAGTCTGTGCAAATGGCTATATGCTGGTGGGGGTAATTTGCTGAGTTCAAAAGCTTGTAGAATAGCATACAGTTCAGCAGTGTGAACACTACATGAAGCAGAAATTCGGTAAGATCCAACAACTGCTTGCGTGGTAGAAACAGCACATCCGACTCCAGTTTCGCTCTTGGATGCATCGGTGAAGAGGACTCGGTCATATTGCTTTCTATTTTGACCAAGGTGGAGTATGTGGAAGGGGTGTACTGAAGTAGGAAAGGAATAGTATGGATGCGTGGGTTAGGTGGTAGACTACTTGAATTGTATGGTGGGTAAGTTTTAAATATCAAAATTTTCTCGAAAACAGCTTTTTATACATTTTAATTTGTGAGGGTACAATACGTTTCCGAAATACTCGAAGCGTTCTATTCTTTCACTCTGAATAAATCAAATTTTACTCTATATTTATGCTTACTAATACTTTTATATCATTGTTGATAAACATATCTATCCAATATTATAAAAGTATTAATTAAGACCTACTAAATAAACGAGAGCGGAGAGACACTACAAACTAAACACTGACGCGATAAAAGACATTTTAAAATGACGTTATATTTGATTAAAATATCATACTAATAATTGAGATATAAAAAATATTTTTCATTAACTAGAAACATATATCACGAATATCCAATAGAAATTTCTCAACGAGCTAGGTATATTAAATCAGATTAGTTTAGGAAGAGCGATATTGCAATTAACAGCTTCTGAACGAGTTTCAACCAATTTTGTTGGTGTTTAGTTAGGTAGATCAATTTATACGTGTAATTACATTTTTTATTTAATCAACCATGAAATTAACCAAATTGAACGTAGTATACCGCGTTTAATTACTGGATATATAATGTGCAGTTATTCGAAAATACGATGATTTGAAAATCATGCAATAATGAATGTCAGCACACAGAAACACGTATCAAAATACACCGCCATTCTGAAATCGACAGTTTCAACGTTAATGGTATTGATATTAATATTAATATTAAACAACATAAACAACATATAAATTTTTATAAAAGTCTCTCTCCAACTGATAAGAAAATCGGAAAAAATAAAAATGGTTATAAAGTAGACGGTAAATTAGTTGCTCTTAGTTATATTTCTTCATCTAATGCTGTGAATTATTCTCATCTCAAACAATTGTGCAAGCAAGAGCAAGTATGTATTTGTAAGATCTTATTCGAAACCTTTGCGAAATAAACTTCACCAGGAAAATTTCCCAGTTTTATTAATATTATAAACTAGAAAACTTTCAGCATTAGAAATTCTTTACATGTGTAGAAGGTTGGGAAACAAGTTCAGTGTAATTTGAGCTTTGGATTTTCGAAAATTGTATTTAGGTACTTTAATTTTGTTTAGTTTATTTCTGCTACACAGAAACACAATAAGATGGCCGACTATCGCTGGAATCTTCAGTGAGTTAGTTCAAGTAAACTCATGCAAGAAATTGGGTATGAAACAAAATTTGTATGTGACAAGTAAAGAACTGTTAGTTTTTCTTTAACTGACAGGAGATGATAGAAATATGAGGACACCATGTATTCACAATAAAAAATTAATGTAAAAGGCATTTAAAAAACGGAAAACTACGATAAATACGTCCTCAAATTCTTATTTCTGTTGTTTAAAACAAAAGGGTGAACAAACGCTTACGTAAAAGAAAACGCGATAACGTCAAAAAGTGAAAAATAGATTTTATCTTTTAAATATGCTTTTGAGAAGAATTATATGACGACTCTCCAATCGATATAGAGCGAAAACTAAAGGTATATACTCGAGTCTTATTGCTCTGGTACCGATAAAACGAGTTAATTCTAATTGTGTTAATTCCTCTGTTGAAATTTTGTACCGAATAACCCTTGTGAAAATATTCAAGTATCTTATGCACGATAAACTATCTATATATCTTAGTAAAATTGTATCGTGGTTATATTTGTTAACAAGTGCAGTATGAAAATATTTATAGAATTGCACTTTTTCCATCTGAACACTAAGTACTTGATTAAGTCTAGAAATTAGACAGCTAAATGGGCTCGCTTACTAAAATTTTCAAATAATTTTTAACTGTCGTAAAACAAAGTACTAGGGATAAAAATATGATTCTGATAATTTCATGTCAATAGAATATGTCGTTCTCCTAATATAACCAATTAAACAGGCATACCGAGAGCGGGGCGAAGACTATGACTGTGACGTCACCGCATATGAAAGTTAATGTGCACCAACATTACGCTTCTGACTGTAACGTGCCTCGCGTATTTTGAATTACCTACAAAATTTTGTGTGAATAAAATAAAATGTGTGGACGTAATTTTAAAAAAGCAGACTCAGAATCTTTCAGAAGTGGACTTGCTAATGATTATGAAGTTTTTTAATCAAAAACACGAGTTTATTAAATTATAATTTTATACTATAACTATGTGACACATCGTTTCTGGCTGTTTTCCGGCCGGAATGATTAAAAATGTCAATATTTTCATAAATACATGCTCTCTTAAATGATATACAGGGTGATTATTCCAGATGTTTTTTTTATTCCTGGTCTGGTGGACAAAGTTACGGAGATAACGCTATATATCTTTTTAACTGCAGACTGTCCAATTGAAGGAGATTCTCCAAATGCTATTTATGATGAATGTGTAGTGGAAATTAAATCACCTATGTTGAAGAGAACAAGAACAACTTATTTTGATGAAGCAGGTAATATTGGTTCCAAATGTTTACATCAGATTCAAATGCACATGCACCTCACTGGTAAAAAAAGCGATATTTGTTAGAGCTGATCCGGACTTTGAATCAAATAAAATAATTTCTTTCAAAACATATAATATACGCCAGTTTTGTTGATGATCTACTGAAAAATATTACTTGTTTTTTGGAAAAAAGCAGTATTTAATAAAATTTAATTTGTGAACAACTGACCCATCATTTTATTAAATAATTTTGAACATTAATAACACCACAAGCTATAAGAACAATATTATCTAGGTATTTAAAAAAAATTAGATTAATATAAGCGTGTGGTTTTCAGTAACCCTCTCAATATGGATTCACAACGTATTTTATAAGATAATTTATAACGATTCTGATTGAAGAAAAATGAAATCCTAAAAATACACGAACAAAGTAATGTTGACTTATCACCTTATCAGTGAATGCTTTGAGTATTTTTATGCTTTTCTGCCATTGCTTCCGTTTTTTGCATCCTTATTAATAGAAATAAATGTTTTGTTAGATGTTTTAATCGTAGTACTTTTACATTCTGGAACCGCACAATATTGATAGTTTTTTTACTCTGGTTCTGGTCCATTGTGTCGAATAGTTTAAATTATTTCTAAACGTTCTTATTTCACAAACATAACACTGTTCAGAGTTTGCTAAAACGTAGGTATAATAAAAAATAATAAGCATAATAAGCAAGCAAAATACTGTTACTATACTCGATTTGAAATTGGTTGATAGTAATAAATCATTTT
>CAJUYI010000260.1:179403-197985 GCA_910591695.1 Galerucella pusilla | reverse complement strand
TGTTGAAAATTAACCCTGTATCTATAACAACAAAATAACTCGTTACAAACTGTCAACACATCAACAACTGACAGAATAGAAAACAATCCACATTATTTACCGATTTAAAACAATCCACATTATTTACAGATTTTGTCTAATTATTGGCGTTTTTAGGCAATTTTTAGGTATTTATGATAAAATTCATGGGCGTAGCAGGTTTTGTTTAATATACATATAATTAGTTAGTTTAGATTTTTGATAAATCCATATTTAGCTAATTTAAAAAAGTACCAATATTTCAAGTGTAATAAATTATTAATTTTAAAATTTCACCCTGTATAATTCATAATTGACCATACATTATTTAGTTTGTTGGAATCGGTTCATTAAGAGGATTTCAAAAATATGCTAATATACAGGGTGTTTCGTTAAAAAAAACAACACCGACTATGGCATACTTGCGTAAATCACCCTGTATACATTTAAATTTATTTTTACATAACGCACAACTCAATTCAAAAGTTGACGTATCTCGGCATTTTTTATAATTTTCTAAAATAATGGCATAAAGAATTTTATTCCATAAGTGATTTCCACACTGTATAATTAAATAAAAAATTTTGGAAAAGATTCTCCATATTATAGGTTGTAGGTTTCACCGAGGGTTTCACTTAGCTGGTCCACAGAAATATTATTCTATTTATTTTCTCCTATAACTCATTCTATAATAATATTTAGATACTCTTGTCAAATTTTCTGGATGTGAATGATGGTTTAAAACTTTAGTGTCAACTTTCTTCTTTTCCTGTGATGTTTAGTTTCAAAAATGGAAGAAATATTGTTTGTTAACAGCTCATTTTAAAATAAAGATGTCCAATGTGGAACGGTTACTATAAAATGTTAGTTAACTAGGTAACAATTTTCAATTGGATAAAAGCTCCCATATAGAGCATTTCCCAAGTTTTCGGTAGAAGTCCTGTGGTATTTATCCCACTGTATAAAAAGTTCTACCTAAATTCTCTTCTAAATATAAAAATTTCCTTCCACTTCAAAGTAATTCCTCGAATAAACAAAAGGAGAATGATAAAAATTCAGATTTGTAAAACTAATTACGATTTTATATCTTGTCTTGAAACTCGTCGAGTTCGTTATTTCCCTACATGTCCCTGAAATGTAAGATATATACGTACACAACGACCTGTGCATACAAATGCATTTGTGGCTACTTATGCATCTATAGATCTCGAAAACAGTAAAACAGCGTCCCGACATTATGTCTCTAAAACTCGACGTTTTTTAGATTGTCAACGAGATAACCTAAGTACTTTACATGTTGTTGAGAAAACTACGAAACATAAAATTACTTAATAGAGGCATTTTTGTTGGAAAATAGAAAATTAAAAATCTAATTACTGATGTACAGGGCTGTAGTCTCGGCTGTAGTTTAACCAGAACTTCAGTAAGTTGTTTGATTTTTGGAAATTGAGGCGATTTTTAACAATTAACTCAAACATTTACCTCAGTGAGGCAGTAGGAAATTTATTTTTAGGGGGTATGTATGTATTTTGGGGTGACATTCACTGAGACCTAAAATATCTATTGTGCCCCTTTACTTCTACTCAGTTTCTCAGGAGAGTCTCAGAAACTAGTAGCTCCTTTACTCCCATTTCCCGGAGGAGCTTTAGGATGTCTGCAGGCTTCAACTTAGGTAAATGTTCCTTTTCTATCCAGTAATCTCCCAGTTGCTGTGCTCTAGGATTCTGAAGTGCTGTGCAGTTGGAAAGTATGTGGATGGAAATTTCTTCTTCCATTCCACAAAATCTGCATTCTTCTTCCTCCACTATTTTGAGCTTTTTCAGGTGCCCATTCTGATCCCTGTTAAAACTCTTAAAGCGCAGTTTTACACAGCTTGTTCAATTGAAACCCATCTTTCGTCAGGTTAGCCTTGGAAACAATTGTAATCATTCAACTGACGTTTTCCAACATTAGTAGTATATGCAAACGTCACGCTGATCTGTTTATTTTGTTTATATTTGAAAGCGATTTTAAGTATTGTGACTTTGAAATGGCGTTTGTTGTTAACAATCCGTCCAAATGTGATAAGCGTGCTGAAGGTGTGCAACCGTTGCAAATTTATACGCAAATGCAAGCAGTGTATGGAAACGCATGTTTTGCATATCCAACTGTGAAGAAATGGTGTCGAAAATTTAAGAATGGAGAAGCCACGCATTGATTGCTGCATCAACAGACAGGAATGTGGCATGTGTGGAAGGCCTGATTAGAGAAAATCGTCGAATTTCAATCAGAGCAATTTCAAAAAATGTTGGTGTGAGTATAGGATCTGTCCATAGTATCGTACACAAACTAGGTTACAGCAAAGTTTGTGCGCATTGGGTTCCTCGTCTTTTGTCTGAGGACCAAAAAAGCTTGCGAATGGGCTGGTCTTTGCAACACCTCACGGAATACAGTCAAAATGGTAACGACTTTCTCTCGTCAATAGTTGCTGGCGATGAATCTTGGTGTCATTATTTTGAACCATCCAGTAAGCTGTCATCGATGCAATGGAAACACTCAAATTCTCCGCCACCAAAGAAGTTTAAAGTTCAACCTTCTGCAGGCAAGGTGATGTTGACATTTTTTTTCGACCATGAAGGACCCTTGCTGATAGAGTTTACAGAACATAGAGTGCATATCAACGCAAACCTGTATAATGAAACTTTGAACAAGCTCCATCAAGCAATAAGAAGAAAACGTCCAGGGAAGCTTTCACGTGGTGTTATTCTGCTTCACGATAATGCTCGGCCTCATGTTGCCAACGTAGTGAAAGAAAATCTGCAACGAAAGAAATGGAGGATATTAGAGCATCCACCCTATAGTCCCGATTTATCGCCTTGCGATTTTCACATCTTTAGGCCACTAAAAAAGGCGTTAAAAGGTAACCGTTTTCAGTCGGACGCAGAAGTACAAAACGCTGTGAAAGTATTCTTCCAGCAGCAGCCACAATAATTCTATAAGCAGGGTATATATCGGTTAGTGAAACAGTGGGATATGTGCCTCAATTGTAGTGGTAGTTATTTGTAACTGTACTTGTCAATAAATTTTTCCTGGACCAAAGATGGGTTTCAACTGTTCAAGCTGTGTATATGAAATTATTTTAAAAAGGTTTTTTTCTTTTTAAAAATTTATAACAAATGACTGAACAACGTTTGCTTGTCCAAAACATATCAAAATGATACTACGCAATGTCTTTTATATGATGGCATCATCCGTTTTCTACTAGGATCTTGGTTAGTGAAGCGGTCGATTCATCATTATTAAATAAATTCCAAAAATATTCAATAAATTATTATTTGCAAATTTTTTAGTGATAAAATTGAATGAAAATATTGGAATGGTTCATTACATTCAACTAACACCTACCTATGTAGAAAATCCTGAAAAACTTCCCATAAAAAACCCACTCGACTCGCAGTCAAGATATAAAAAAGCTCGACTTGATTACTGTAGAGAGGCACTTTGCAGTGCTGCCGGTTCGGTTCAATTGAACTGAATTCATTACTAAATAGGTACTTCATTTTAAAAATTCTCAATTTTCATTACGAAATTACTTAGAAATTTTTCAAAACTTGATTTTGTTAAGTATGCATAATAGGAAGGACCACGAAAGAGAAATTTTCACGACAACTATTCAAGCATTTTTTTTAGTTTACAATAAAGAAAGAAGTTTTTGTTTTTGAAGAACATTTTGTTATTGTTGAAAAATCAACTTTCCAACCGCAATAAACTTTTTGAAGTCTTCAGAATACACCATAATTTTTTCAAATCTACAATAATTAATACCTTAAAAAAGTTATTGAACGTAATCTTTGGTTTTAAAAAGGCACACAGCTATTTTCAGCGTTTAGTTCAAATTATAAACAATGGAGATATAATTCCCGGTGTTCGGACTTATTTATTGGAAATTTCCCCCTTTTTTTATAATTTTTTTTTCATTTCTTTAACGCCAATACTAAGCGAGATATTGACAAATAACGAAATTCCATCTTTATCTATTTATAACTTATGGAAAGAGTCCATAGAACATTTTTAAAACTTTATCCAGCAGAACTAGCACTTTAATGTATCATATTTTTCGAATAAAATTGTTTTGTCAGTAAAAACAATGTTTAAATCGACTGGAATGTTTTTTTTCTTCAAATCGTGATATGTTTATGATTCATTTTGTACAACAAACATACCAAAAGGAAAATATTAAAATTGTTCGATTGTATCTATACACATTTTTAATTATACAGGATGTGCTTACACCACAGACATATAAAAAACAATAGACAGATTCATTCATAAAATACGAAATGTTTATACTCCAACATTGTTACGATCAGGGGCGGTGAAGAGGCAAAGCATATGACCATTGTTGGAATATGGCGGCCGACAGATAAACACCATAGACGGAGAAATAACGGGGGCGAATGATTGAATAGACTCAATTCGGGAATTTTTTCACAATATTTTCGATTTTTTAAATTAAAACTTAATAAATAACTGTGCAATAAAAATTAGTATAAATATCAAAATAAGTTACTACTGATAAAAAAATTCAATTTATCTATCACATTGAAATATTTACTGCTCAAAGGAGAATATTACACATTTTCATTTTTTAAAACAACTTCAAAATTGTCAGTAAAAGTAATGTATATTGTAGTTTATATTAATTTTGCTCTTCTAGGTAATACAAATTCTTGTGCGGTTTATGAAATAAAAGTAATTACAAAATAATACATATTTATTTTACAAGTAGTTACATCGTTAAAGTTAAGTCATTTATTGCGAAATAAGGAACTGCATCTCTCCTTAACATTTTTGTTCCATTGGTCCTTTGTGTAAAATCATTTTCTTCAAAATGATCAGAACATACTTCTGGCCTCTTTGGTAATTTTTCATCTGGTTGGAATCCAAGTATTTCCATCCAGGTATTTCGTCGAGCTTGGCTTACCGGAAAACTAGAAGAAATCATTGGAAAATTATAGGTACACAACAGTGGCTAGCTGTTTACCTATTTTTTACTACTAACTAGGATTTCTGAAGATAATGGTGTTGTAGTAGAGGTATTGTGATATGAGGTAAAACCACCAGTAAATTGTAAATTATAGCTAGGAATAAAAGTACATAATTCCTAGCACCTATACAAAATGCAACAGCAACTTATTAGGTACAGTAAGAAGTCGCCTATCAAAGCAAGCCTCACATGAAGTTTTTAATACCTCAAAACTCTCAGTCTATCCAAATTCCTGAACTACTTGTCTAATGCTTCCTACAGGTGAGCATCATAGACATTTTTTTTATATATAGGTATGTGCAGCATCTTATGTTTATTTTCTACAATCTGCTTAAATATGTGTAAGTATGTGAGTGGTAATTTCACCCAATTTTCTCCTTATCAAGCCAATTCAGATTGTGTGAAAAAAGGATTCACATACCCGCCTATGACTAACTTATTTACTACAACTTACCAGTGAAAAGATAGGTTAGGGTTCAAATAGTCTATTTTCCGGCACACCACACACTGTCTCACCATAGTTTTAATTTTTTAACACCTCTGCTTCACTAGTAAATACTAAATTAGGTGAAATACACGCAAATAAATCAAAAACACAGTACTCGCCACTTTAAATATCAATGAAATGATATTGGAATATGGCGGCTGCTTGTTGGGGTATTTTGCTAGCGGCGTTGCCGGACTTCGCAAAATTTTAAGAGGTGAGCGGAAAATTATACTATACTACCTTGTATGTAAAATAAAATTTAAGAGATTCAAACTCAACAAATAACAAATTTCTACACATATTTAGATGCAAAAATATATGTATGCAAAAATATATTCTGTTTGTAGAGAAATATTAAATAATAGTAGGTATCAAACATGAAGTATTAAAAGTAATTTTATATTATTCATCTGACAACGCTGCGTTACTACAAAATAATTTGTAGTAAAGTAAGAATTAATGTTGGCACATACACATTTTGTAAACAACTCTGTCTATTGTTTTTTATATGTCTGTGGCTTACACTATCTTTATTTTGTAGAATTCACACACGATTTCTATAAAAATTGGCATAAATTGAGAACAAGTTATGACGAATGTCAACTTTTCGGATTCTACATTGGATTTTAATGTCACTTTTTATTTGGTATTGAGAATGTTCACAAATAATTTTCAACATGAAGGTCTGCCCCTGTCAATTTTTTATTGAAAAAAATAATATCTCGATAAGTACATTTAAAATCACTTTCTATAAAGTCTAGTCGATTTTAGTTGAACGATTTTTATTGATCAACTAAAATCGAATCAATTTTTGGTTCTCATGTTTCAACGAATGTGGAACCGATAGTTGAAAGCAAAATAGCGACTAACGAGGTTGTCCGTGCGGGTGTTGGGTTCATTTGCGAATTAATTAATACAGAACTGAGAAATAATATGTATTCATAATGTAGGAAGAAACGAGCCAACACAACCAACACAAATTTTATTTGTCATTTTCAATTTTTACATTAGTTTGTTAAAAAAATCAAAATTTAAACGTGTTTTATGAGAGTATTCTGTATTTTTTATACTGGGTGGGGCACTATGAACGAACTATTCTCTGGCGTCTTAACGGCAAATATAATTAGGAAAAATAAGACGTAGAATTAAGTAGATTACTTAGGACTATAATTTAAAAATATTTTGGAATATACAAGGTGCTCCAAAAAAGCGTGCCGTATCAAATTTAGGTTCCTTTAAATGGAATCCCCTGTTTTTTATCACATTTTTGAATTGTACTATTAAAAATAATGTAAGTTCATTAACATTTCCCTATACCTATCTAGTTCAGTTTCCAGGATAAATCGATTTTACATAATTTGTAGCCCCTCCGAAAAAATACAATAACTTCAAAATAAAAACGAATAACCAAATTTGCTTTACACCATCTCACTAGGAGCTTTCAACATTCTGTTTCCAATATTTACTGGAATGCTATCATATACAGGGTGTTTTTAATATGACAGTATAACACTAAACATTTAATACATAAATTTCTGGCTTAATTTAAATGGAACACCCTGTATCTGTTGGGTCTGTTAGACGTAGGAATTTATTACCTTTCAGATGGTATTAGGTTTGTCTATATCTAACTCTGATAGTTCTAGAGAAATTTTAAATTTGTTTTTTAATATTCAATTATTTGCTGACATCTAGTTACCTATGACATGATACTCCGATGGAAAGTTTTTAAAAATTTGAAATTTTTTTTTGACAGTAAGTGCTTTGTTGTATGATTTATTTTTGATAAATTAAAGGTCTCTTAAATCAGAATTTTATTAAGGGTAGGTACCTACTCAATCATTAACTTTGCAATAAGATTAGTAAAAAAACTTAACGCTAACTGGAAGAAAATTTCGTAAATTTTTACGTAACAAACTACCCGAACTTTTAGATGACGTTCCACTAGCTACAGGACAAAAAATATGGCTGCAGTTATATGGTGCGTCTGTTGATTACAGTGTAATTGTCCGGCGTTACCTAAACAATATTTTTCCACAAAAATGGATTGGGCAAGGAGTCCTTATTTTTGGCCGGGAAGGTTCCCATGCTTGACCCCATTATACTATTTTTTGGGGGGGTTACATAAAAAGTATTGTCTACAATACAGAGCCAACCACTCCTGAGATCATGAAGGATAGAATAAGGATAACTTTTCAAACAGTAACACCAGAAATGTTAGAGAAAGTAAACAATAACTTTTTTTTAAAAGGGTTCAAACTTGTATCCAACAAGATGGGCACCTAGTTAATTTTTTATAAGTTTAAAGCTTATTGTATCTGTATGCCCAAAAATAGTGTACTTACCCTTAATAAAATTATAATTTAAGAGACTATTAATTTATCAATAATAAATCATACAACAAAGCACTTACAGTCAAAATAAAAAATTTTAAATTTTTAAAAACTTTCCATCGGAGTATCATGTCATAGGTAACTAGATGTCAGCAAATAATTGAATATTAAAAAACAAATTTTAAATTTCTCTAGAACTCCATAAAGAACTCAATAAAATATTGATATTAAGAGAGATACAGCAGTCTTTTATATGATGGCATCATCCGTTTTCTACTAGCATTTTTGTCAAAAATTACTATACTATATTCTTGGCATATTATGGCAACAAGCAACAATGTATGTACACTGAAAAAAATACTGTTGGGAAATAACAAATGTTTTTCTACATTTCCTTTGATCTTTTCCGCTAAATATGATAACATTGATAACAAGTAACTTATAGAAACTTTTGTTATTACCACCGTACTTAAACAATGCGAAACTTGAATAATCAAAATTTTGGCAACATTCAGAAACAAGTTCCACAAGCAAGTAACATAATGTTCCTTTGTGTTACTTTCGGTTTGGACTACATCGATAAAAAATACTCTACTTGTACAGGTGGCGCCACCTTTAGAGTCTCGTCAGTACCTCTAACACAAATCAGATGGTTGTGAGCTTCGCTAATAGCTGAAAAAGAAGATTCCTGTAATTTTACAGTTTTTGGCGGGATATTCAAAATTACTGTAATTTTACTTTTATTGCAAAATTACATTAATGGTCCATTTTTTGATATTTCATCTAAAGTTACTCAACATTAGATTAATATTACAATAATAACAATCAAATAGTCAACTAAAATTAAATGAAATGTCAAAAAATGGACCATATAATGCCTGAAATGAGAAAAATAAAGCAATAATCATCGAGTTTATATATTTTATTGAATAAAAAAAGTATACAATAAATGGAACGTTTTTTTACATATTTCAATGACAAACATGAAGGAAAATAAATGTTAGGAATTCAACAACAATGCTGGGAAGTTCAAAGTTGTTTGGAAGAATAACTACTTCTGTCACTTTTCATTTAATCAAACCTTTCTTATGAAAATAGATCCTATAGGGATATTGTCAATTGAAATAAAAGTCCCACTATGAACAATAAAAACCAACTACAAATAGTCAACACACACACACACAAATGAGCAAAATAGTTTTTAAAAACGAAAACTGGACAAACTCACGATACACGTCAGGCAGTTGTCAGGTTAGGATCATAGATAAAACGTTTGGATGTCAGCGCTGATATATGTGAAAGAATCTGCAACTACCACTAACGGCGTTACAGTTCTCACTAAATTATAAATTTTAGTACTGACGGGACTCCCTATGGGACAGCACCCTCGCGCCTTCAGAGATCCCCAACCCTGATAACACTCAGCACAAAATTTTTGAACAACACTGGAAATGGAAATAATTATTTTGAAAATTACAAACTTGGGGTCAATAAAACTACTGTAACCTTAAAACTAATAGTCAGAAAATCATGAAATTTGAACACGTATTGGTAGAAGGTTGACACAATCCAGAAACCATATTAATTTTTCAACAGTGTTGCCATATATGTGTCAAAGCAGATACTTATTCATATCGCATACTGTGAATATATATACTTATTCCCTTTTATTAGCATTCAATCTTCAAATGGTACATTTAATATTTACAACGACTACATTCTTAGACATTAATATAGTTTATTTGAAGGCCAGAGTTATCATATTTATTGCATGGTATTTGTGTTAAATCTACAATGAAAACGTATCAATATTATTATAATTAGCAGTTAACATGTTTGTTTATTCTTATTCCGTATTTAATATTTTATTCGATTGTGTTGAATTAAATAAACTGGCTCTACAAAACTTAAGGAAGTCCACAAATCCATTTTGTTTGAACCGGCTTAATATTCCATACACATCTTTTATAATTAACCCATTTTCTATTATATATCTATAAACAATAAAAGAATTGATTAATAACAAAACAATCGACGATTAAAATTATTTTTAGCTTCCGTCTAGCCGCGCATAAAATACCCAACACGATGTTACTTGGGGCAATGACACTGTATGTGGGCTAGGAAGGAAGGAATAAGAGGAAGTGAGAAAAGGCGCTACGGAGGCGATAGGTATACAAGGTGGTCAGGCTACTACGAAATTATTTGAATTCAACCATTCATACAAGAAAATATTGACGAATGGACTATAGTCAAATGCAGTCTTATCATGCGAGACATACTATTCAACAAAGGCATACTCACCGTTTTTGTTTTCTTCTATTGCGCTTAATCATAACTTCCAAATAAAATCCGTAAGATGAATAAGACAGACTTATGCAATATCGACGGGAGAAATAAGGATATGTATTTAGTTTCCAGCGATTCTAAAAAGTTTTTCATCAGCGAATTTTTTGGAACTTTAGTTCTTTACGCCAGGTTATGTTTGAGCGACCAGGGGTCGCGACGCAAAAAATCTGACCGTTACGCGTTACGTTACGCTACGTTATGTTACATTGCTTCGTTATGTGCCTTGCTTTTGTGTGCTTGTGCCTTGTCCTTAGTCTCTCTCTCGTTTACGAAGCAGCGATTCATAATAATAAATATGCTCCTACCCGGATTCGAACCCTGGCCGCCCGCGTGCAATGCGAGCATTCTAACCACTGAACCAACGATGCTGTATTGAAATTCTATGCAAAGCTGGTATTCGCAGTGCTAGTGATCTACTTGAATTTGTTCGGATAAATTTTTACTATTATTTTCATAATTTTTTTTGCGCGATTAAGGGGTCTAGCTACTTTTCGAAATACAGGGTGTTGAAATTTTGAAAACTTGAATGTTTTAATTCGATAACTTAAAAATTGATGGATAAATTGATTTGACATTTGGCAGGTAGTTTTTAAATGTGAAAGGGCATATTTTGAAAGAAATTGTAGTTTGTGCAACTAGTGTGGATATGATGGCCATATCGCACGAGGACGAAGATGGAGCACGACGCCGTAGGCGGAGTGCTCAATCGTTCAAGTGCGATATGGACAATCCACACGAGTCGAGCAGCATATTTTTTCTACGACCCACTTAGGAAAAAATCTAGAAAATAAAAATTTCTATAAACTGTAATATAACTTCAAATTGAAAATTTAACAATTCAATTTTATGTTTCCACTAATTTTGTGGTAAACGAATGTCCAATTTGTATAATGCTACGGTTTCCTTTTTTAAATATACGATGCTGTTATAAGTAGATGTTGCCAGTCGGACTCCCTCATGGAGGGTACCGTACCATTATCTATAATAATGAATATTCTGCTAAATATTTCAAACGTCTACCTGTTGTCGTTATTAATATCAAGCAGAATGATTATTTAAAAATAAAATTAACAATAAAAAAAATTCCTCGCGGGGAATCGAACCCGGGTCTACCGCATGAGAGTCTGGTGTGCTTACTACTCAACCACCAAAGAACATGCAAATTGTTTTTCTATAACGTCAGATGTATTACATAACTTTTGCTTAAAAGGAACCAAAGTTCCTACCGTGTGTCCCGCGACACGTTCTACTTTTTTATTTAAAAGTCAATTATGTCACTTTGACAATTCAAAGTGACAATATGAATAATAAGTAGCAATTTTCCGGTATTTTGCATCCTCAAGCAAAAAAAAATGATACTTCCCACTTTTGAAACACCCTGTATACCTTAACACTTGTCATCACGGTCACGTTTTCGGCGCCTTCTCTCGCGACTCTTGGTATTTACTTCAATTTTCATGCTGTCACCCGAACACTATTAATAAGACTTGGAAATTTAAAATTTAGTACATTCATTAGAAGATGCAAATTTATAGTTCGAACATGTATTACTATTACGTTCTACGCCATCTCTTTGAAATGCAGTTTAAAATGCAAAAGATCCAGCCAATCAAATTCGCGTTTTATATGCGGCACTGAAAACATCTTTTTGGCGGCACTTGATCATTATTTTATGAAGCTATTGTATTTTGTTTGGATCTACTGTTGTTCCGACTGGACATACTGAAAGTCTTACTATAATTTGTGCATTACTCACTTTCTATTTTTCAGATTATGGCCAATTCCGCGAGCAAATGAAATCGATGTCTTTGAGTTTTTCTGAAACTTTGGGACCATATTCTATTTGCGATTTCATGAGACACATGTTTTTTCTTTTTTTCCCAAAAACTTTTTTGGAGCCCTGTAGCACCATGCCAAAGTATACATCGTAAACCCGTTGTCATAGTATATAGACAAATGATAGACACATGCCGTTGTTTCGAAAACTAAAAACTACATTTTTCTTAAACGCCATTTCCTCGGCCATTTCGGCCCAAGAAATCATATCGGAACCGGTTTTTTTTTCAAAATGTGCGTAATTTAATCAGCTTCATCATAATTTTTCCGGATTTCCAATATTTTGGAATTTTGCAAACACAAAATGTAATTTTTTCACTTTCTTCACGTAATTTTTGGATTCTAGCGCTTTTCAGGTACGCTCTATGATACATTCAATAGTGCCATCGTATTCTATTGAAAAAAATGTATCTGAAACATGTAGGTATCATTGAAAAAAGTTATTTAGTTGATCTTGAAAATTGGCAATGTGTAAAATTTCGCATACCGCATAACAACACCGCTGTCTCACGATGTATTAACGCAAATTTGTACTCCTTTCAAAATAGAAATGGACTCAGTGCTATTGCTGAACATATGATACTTACTTTTTCACACATAATACGATGATGCTATTATTTGATCTATCATAGAATCAACCTGCAAAGCGCTAGAAGCGAAAATCCACATGGAAAAATGGCATTTTGCAAACAAAATCCGTAATTTTACAATCTTGAGTCACTCTTAATTTTTGTAATTGCCAATTTTCAAGATCAAGATCATGTTTCCGATTTATTTTTTCAGTAAAATACGATGGCACTATTGAATTTATCATAGGGCGTATCTGAAAAACGCTTCACAAAGTGAAAAAATGACGTTTTGTGTTTGCTGGAAAGAAAAAAGTTTGCATATTGCGGTTTGGCCCAAAACATAGCTTATATATTCGAAAATAACATATCCAAAAATCGCGTTAATCAAAGTGGGCGTTCTTCAGAAATCGCACTTTGAAAAAAAGCACTTTTTTCAGTTTCTCCATTTTTCCCGAAAATTTTTCCAAGATATTGAAAATCCAGAAAAACCATGATAAAGCTGATTAAATTACGCACAATTTGAAAAAAGAAACGGTTCCGATACGATTTCTTGGGCCGAAATGACGACCATTTTAAGCCTAATGTAGTTTTTAGTTTTCGAAATAACGGCTTTACGACGTATACTTTGACATGGTGCTACAGGGCTCCAAATATGTTTTTTGGAAATCGCATGAAATCGCAAATGAAATGATGGTCTAAAAAGTTTCAGAAAAATCAAGGAGATATAATTTTTTTCGCTTGTTGAATCCACATGGAATCAGCCATAATCTGAAAGATAAGAAGTGAGTAAAGCCCAAATTTTGTATGAAAAAGTTATTTTTATTAAGAACTTCTACTACCTCGATATTTATCCCAAAAAATACAGTTTTGAAAATTATTTTGGAGCAAATATATCGACAAACATCTATTTTATTTTCCTTCGAATGCCCTTTTGTCCTAGTTTTAAAACCAACCTCAATATAAGATAGAACACGGTTGACCCAGCAACTGGCATGTAATTTGAGGCTCTTGCTTTCTTGAAAAAGCGAGAATTTTCCAATTATTCAACGATTCACAGCTGAGGTCGTTTAATTTTCCAAGCAATTTCTCTAGCACAATAAGCGACATGAAAATTGGGTTAATAGTCCAATCATACTTAACACAAAACTTGGATTCTCTAGCAAGTCGTTGAACAATAAGAATAGGCTTTTGTTGAGACTTTTGAAGACAGAAATGTTTCGAAAGATTTACCCTACAATGTTAAATAATGTTGAATGGGAAAATATATTTTGATTTACTTATCGGGTGACTTATCGAGGAAATGCGAGAGATTGAGATTAAATATGATTTCATTAACAACTTTTCAAGGAAATTAGTGTGTAGCTATTATTAATGTTTCCTTAAAGTAGGAGATTGTTAACAACAATTTCCTTTTTTTTAATGAAATACGACATTTCATTCATACGTTTAACAACAATGTTTATCATCAAGGATATTGAATTTTTGTAAGATAAAATTAATTTTATTTTTTTTATTAAAGTAAATGAAACATTTTGGATCGCAACTTTTTCGTTCAGCATGGATTGAAACTTGCATTGTCTTGGGGTTTGGTTTTTCGAAACTCTGCCGACAAATCGATATGTACAGGGTTATTCATCATAAATTACCCACCCCTATCATCGTTATTATTACTTTTAGAAAATAAATCTCATATACTTAAAAGTTGTTTGGCTACAGCTGAATTTTCTTAATATTCTATCAAAAGTTCAGTAGCGTGCAAATTTAAGGGGATACAAAAAATAATAGTTATTTTTTAAATGGGACACCCTGTATATTTTCACATTTTTGGAATGGATTTTTTTTCTGATTTCAAATATATGTATTATGTTACCCCTAGCTTGTACCGTTTTTGAGTTATGAAATGTTGAGAATCTGAATTTTAGTAATTACTGTGAATAGGAAAAAGATCATTTATCAAAGTAAGCTATGAAAATGACAACTAATACTTATTTGATAATTGACATTTTTCTAATAAATAAATTAAAATGGTTTACAGAGAGGTGGAAGATTGTATTAATAATAATAATAATATACCAGTGATTAAAGCAATGATTCAACTTGAAATCAACAAACTAAATGAAAATAATGAAGTCATCTGCAATGTTATTATAAATAATATAAGAAGGTGTTATCAATGATGCATTTACAATAATGGTGGACATCTCGAATATCTTTTACAAGTTATTATAGGGTACAATCATAAATTTTGCTATTGGTGGGGATTGACGCTTTATCAGGTCTAACACCTTGCATACCTATTTTTTCAAAAAAATATAAACTTTACTTTTAAAACGACTTTAAAAATCAATAAATTTGAAAGTCTGCCAAAACGCGCTTCACGTCATAAAGATGGCTACCCCATGGTGTGACGTCATTTGTTTACGTTCTTATTCGTGTATCACGCTCTGAGTTCTTGTGACCTAATTTGTTTCTGAAGGCTTTAAAAATGGATAAAGCCGAAAAAAAACTTTGTATTTCAAGTATAGCATTGTTCCAGTGTGTAAATCAACGTCTATTAAAACTCAAGACAAAATATTTGTTACTTTACCTGGTGGCGCAAGCAAAAATACATGGAAGGGCATTACTTTTGTTTGTGAATACCATTTTAATGTAAGTACCTACTTCTATGCTGGTAATTTTTATTCTTAAATAGTTTGAGGTTATGTACCTATCTGTCTAGGAATCAACCATAAAAACATCATTTTCTTACGACCACACATCGAAATATGGTTGGTATATATTATATAAATAATACATAGTTTAAATCGTACTAACGATAATGCTTTAACTACTCTTATTTCCTCTGCATTAAAGCAGCTGTTTGACTTCATAAATTCAAGCTGCATAAATGAGTTTACTTTGGGCAAGTTATCAGTTTGTGCTTTTACAAAACCTTCGCTAGCCATATCTTTACTCACAAAATATGAAAGAATCGTCACTGAACACTGAACTAGTAAATAAAATATATTCTTCCAAAAGTTTTAAAATCTCCTCGGAAATATCGAATATTTATGACCACTTTCCACTTTACGTTGACTTTTAGACATAAAAAAAATGCACACACAAACACGTAATGGTTTGAAATAAACATATAAATGATATTTTTACGTCGATGAAGCAATTAATAGTTGATTAAAATACAATATAAACACACAACTACACATAATGCAATACCGGCCATATTGACACAAAAAATACAAGAGATATGACATCACACGTATCATCGGTAGCGTTCGGAAATCCTCGGGTTGTGGTCGGAACGTGCATTGAAACATTTCTCCTCCCATTTACAACTTCCCAACCCCTAAAAAAATAAGGCACCACCTCGTTCACCTGAAGTAAACAATCTTGATTTTTCTAAGAAAATAACAACACAACAACAATGGAAAAACAAAGTTCAAGTTTTTTTCTTCTTTTTTCACTGTAGTCAGTTGTTATAAACTGTTTTTAAAAAAATAATAAACCTAAAATGACTATAAATTATTGATAACTAATTCTATAGGACCAGTTTTTTTGAACAATGAACCAACACCAACACTATCCGTAATAGACGGTTAAATGTACATATTGTATTCGTTTTACGCACAGCTCTACATCATAGTATTATAGTGCAGTCAATGTGGTTTTTAAAATGTTTTTTTTTTATTCTATCTCTCCTGTCCATATACAATATGTCCCCCTCATATGAAAAATGTGAGGGGGAAGATAAGATATTCTTCCAAATCTACACCACTGGATCAAAAAATGGAAAATATTTTTCCATCAAAATATGCCCTTTTTCATTTAAAAACAACCTGCCAAATGTCAAATCAATTTATCCATCCATTTCAAAGTTATCGAATTGAAACATTTAATTTTTCAAAACTTTAACACCCTCTATTTCGAAAAGTGAATGTGCTGGACCCCAATCCTTATATCATTTTGTCCAATTTTACGAGAGGAATCTACATGCAAACGTTGTAATTGTAAGTGTCCCATTTGAAATATTAAAAATGCATTTTATTGGGCACTCCCTGTATACAAAATTCATTCTGTTGTTACATTTTTGGTCAGTACAGGTGAAATAATACAACTTTTATTTGAAACTTTTTTAGTATACTCGTAATTATGAAAATAAATGAGGGTTAAAATATAATGAGAAACCCTGTACAGTTACAGTGGGGGTGAGAAGGTAATTTAATCTTAATTGATTTACCAATAGTTGGGAAAACTAGCATTTCTATATAATTACCTAATAATAGCTTGCAAACCTTTGTTAAAACCTCCGAGACCAAGAATACCAATTTAGATTTCGCAAAAATAAGTGTCAAGATAATATTTATGTTCCTGGCTCTTTAATTAATTTGTAATCAACTTCGTTTGTAGACACGAAATGTTTAAGCTTTGCTTTTTTTAACCATCAGTTCCCATTATTGAAAATCTAAACAAATCAATAACTTTTCAGGATGATTCCTCCATAATCATTTTAACTAAAATTAAGTAAAAGAAATTTATCTTGATTTTAATTGCTCGATTTTTGATAAGTACATTTCAGGGTCTTCGTGCTCGACTAAACAGCACAGAGTCTAGAAATGTGGCTTTTGCTACGAGGTAAACATACTTTCTTGACTTTTTCTTTGAGAATTTTGGTCTGGAATGTAGAGATTTGCAGAAAAGGTTATATATTTAGATTTCTTACAAAATACACCATCCTGGCTCTAACGATTCTGTATTTTTTATATACAAATCACTTTTTCAAATTTTTGTTTAAAACAAATTTTACCAACCTATAACATATATTTACATTCAAATTTAAAGAAAGGCAGAAGTAAACAAAAAACGTATGAAATAAGATTAACAGTCCATTCATAAAACTGGCGCGCCCACGTTCTGTAGGCAGTAGAAAAAATATAAGTCAGAGTAGGCTGAGTACTCGTGTGATGTGGGTAGATCGTCGAAAGTACCCATAGTATCAGTACCGTCGGGTGTATACTAGTGAGGTTATGGAGAATTAAGGCGAGTCCGTATACATCGAACGTTTACGACCATATGGTCACTAATATGAAACACAATACAAAATGTTTCTTTAATATTATACGTTATGTCGAATCATTTTCGAAACAAACTAATAAATATCTGACTTACTGACGTACTGGCTGGCATCTCAATTGCCGCAAAAGAACTAACCAGAAAAGAAATTTCTGGCAAAAACATAACAATCTGCACTGATAGTAGACAAGCCCTATTATTGAACAGACAACGTGTTATATCGGGGCTAGTAATAGAGTGCCACCAAGATTTAGCTAACACCTCGGCAGATAACAATATTATCCTGAGGTGGGTTAAAGGGCACGACAGGAGTGAATGTAATCGCATTGCCGATTCTTTAGCCAGGGAAGCGGCTGGACTAAGCATTTTAGGACCCATTGACACCTACGGCCTAACGATTTCGGCAATTGCAGAACTAGCCAAACGTTACACCCATGCTCAATCCCTTAAGAGAGGGGATGGAATCAAAGGATGCAGTCTTGCTAGGATCACCCTGGACGACCCTGGGAAGCTGTGGCCGAAGAAATATTTGGCGATTACCAGAAAAAACCTACGTTTAACTTCAAGAGATCATCCATTACTCAAATGTGGTTAAAATCCAAACTAAGGGTAAATGAAACTCAAAGTCCAAACCACAACTTTAATATTGATATTGTTCTCCAAAAGAACAAACCATATAGCTTAGCAACTAGTTTCGGTAAAATTTACCATCATCAGGCTGTAAAAAAGGTTACAATTATCAGAAGATCAAATTGAATTAAATTTAAATTGAGACAAAATTATATTATGTTGTTGTTATGATATGAATTCTTAGACTTTAAACAAAGCTTAAAAAATTTTTTAAATATTGACCAAATTTATATTATATTAAATTACAATTTAGTTACCTTATGAAAC
>CAJUYI010000260.1:82289-179393 GCA_910591695.1 Galerucella pusilla | reverse complement strand
TATATTATATTAAATTACAATTTAGTTACCTTATGAAACATTTACTACTGGTGTAAAACCAATCAATTTCCCATCATCATTATTGCTGTAGGTATTTAGATGGTTCGGAAAAGAAAAAGAAAAGAAAAGGAGAAAACTTATGCTAAAATATCCATGGCCATGGAAACTTAATTAAGAAAGAAATATTAAGGAATAGGAATTTGTCTTATATTTTCACATGAAAAAATAAATGGAAAATTTTGGAAGAAATTTGAGGAATTGTAGTTTCGAAAATTTCCGAGGTACCACAAGGTTGACTAAACTTATATAGTTTAGTAACAGAAGAATAGATGTTTAAATTTACATCTGAAGAAACCGAAAGGGAAATTTGTAAAATTACAATAAGAAGTTGTAGTATCAAAGTAATGAGGGACTACAAAGAAGACAAAATCATAGTATTTCTTCTTAGCCACAAAAATTAATAATAATGTACTCATACAAAAGAATACGATTAAGAACATTGTTGAAAATTCTCAACAATAAATCCATTGAAAAGTTCAAGATATCAAAATTTAGAAAACCAATGCACTTATATCAAATGGAGCACATGTACTAAACGACGTAAAACGGAAACAGATATCTATGGATATTAGAAATGACAAATGTCATTCATACCAATCTTATACAAAATTATTTAATATGATGACACTGGTAACAAAACCGTACATAGAAAATGTTTCACTTACAAAAAGAAGAAGAAGAAACAGTGGCAAATTCTAACCTAAATAAGGAAATGTAATTAGGCATTCCAATGACCTGTCAAAACAAATTCAATATGGCGGCTGGGGGCAAATAGTTTGTTGGTGTTATATTATTGTGCTGTTGAAAAGTTTATTTAAATTTTGTGGGATTGTTGTTTTTGTGCCTTTTTATATTATTTAGGACTTATAGTGGTATTATTACATTTTAATACGAAAAAATGCCAACTACGTGCCTTGTAGTTGGTTGTGGAAGTCGTTCCAACAGGGATGCTGTAAAATGTTTTTCAGTGCCAGCGGTTTTAAGCCACAGATTTGTTAGCTTCATTTGATATCTGTAAACAAATATTTCACTTCTCATCTAGGAAACAAACAAATTGGATTTTCAGCTTACCTCTTGCCAATATCTGGATTTTGCAACAATAATGTCTTTAAATAATCACTCTGCATCTTAAAAAGTCTATCAACAATCACAAATTCACACAACTTTGGAGATAATGCCGTTTAAACAATTTATTCACCACGTACTAAATGCTTTCTTATGACACTTAAGATAAGAGGCCAAGAATCAGAGGAAGAAGAAGACACTTAAGACAGTTGTTTGCCCGCAGACGCCATATTGGGTCACGTGATTTGGAATGCCTAATTACAATTTTAATATTAAACAATACAAATTACTAAAATGGTTAACAAATTATTATTAATTACAGAATTTAAATTATTTAAAAACAAGAAGTAAAAATATGCTTAGGTAAATGTAAGAAAACATAGTTCTCTGAAGGAGAAATCTGTTCATTCAAACAAGTTAAACTACTATCCAAACTACGTTTACCTGTAGGATTTCTGACTGGCCACTGTCAACTTATGAAACACCTCCATACTATGGGGCTAGTAGACACACCTCTATGAAGGATGTGTGAACAGGAAGATGAAACTGTCAGGCATGTCTTATGCGACTGTCTGGAGTCTGTGGAAAATCTTGGGGCTTGGGACCCAAACAAATCTATTGGATATATGTGATGATTGTTAGACCAATGATCACATATGGAGCTATTGCCTGGTGGCCAAAAGCTTTACAGCGAACGGCCCAAGCAAAGCTCGCTGGTTTACAGAGACAGGCTTGTCTGGCAATCACTGGTGCTATCAGCTCCACACCGTCAGCAGCCATGGAAATCCTTCTGGACCTACCTCCTCTCCATATATTTTTGGAAAGAGAGGCTAGATGGACAGCATACAGAATTGTACATATTTCTAAATGCACAAATCAGACTTATGCAGAACGAAGCAGAATACTAGTGGACAGTGAAAGTCACAGTATTCTGGGAATGACCTCTGACATAATGCCTCCAACAGTAAACTACGACCTGCCTTACACCGTCCTAATTCCAAATAGAGATGAATGGGTCCTCCGTAAGGATGAACTATTAAGAGCAGACAGCTGTTGGTACACAGACGGCTCAAAAACACCCTCAGGCTCTGGTGCAGGTGTATACGGGCGCAGACCTAGGACAGAAATTTCAACCTCTCTAGGATCCTATGCAACCGTATTTCAGGCGGAAATTTACGCCATTGTTTCATGTGTGGAGAGAGTGGAGCAAGCCAATCTCATACATAGAACAATAAAAATTTTCTCGGACAGCCAAGCGGCTTTAAAAGCACTTAGCTCTTGCCGTGTAACGTCGAAATTGGTTTTAGACTGCCAAAAAAGACTCCTCAATAGGAGAACTCAATAAAGTATTGCTGGTCTGGATCCCTGGCCATTCTGGCATGGAAGGAAACGAGAAGGCAGACTTTCTTGCAAGGGAGGGTGCCGCACGTGTTTCTATCGGACCAGAACCCACAATTGGCATCGCAATAAGTTTTGCCAAACAAACACTAAATACCTGGACAGCAAAAAGAGCTTTAGACTTCTGGCATAATTTACCAGGATTGGTTCATTCAAAGGCTTTTATACATCCTTCGAAGTATGTCTCCAAACAAATGTTAGATCATAGCAGGCATGACCTACGTTGTCTAACAGGCCTTTTAACAGGCCACTGTCATCTGAATCATCATATGCTAAAACTTGGACTGTCGGAAGATCCGACTTGCCGTCTTTGTTTGGAAGATGATGAAACAACAGAGCATATAATTTGTGCCTGCCCCGCCGCGGCTCGAATCAGGTATCTGATGTTTGGCAGGGTCTCTCTCTCGCCCTCGGACCTGAAATATCATTCACCAAATAAAATAATCGGCTTTGCTAAGAAGCTGAATTTGTTTGGTGAAATCTGAATAGGTGTGAGCCACAATAGACTCTTGTGAGTCGCAGTGGAGGGCCTTATAGACCCACTCACCACAAACCTAACCTAACTAACCTAAGGTAACTGACAATACCAACGCCACTGGATAAATCAATATCAGTCAATTGACGAAGTGAGAGGGAAAAACATACGCACGCGCTTGCCAATAAGAAGTCAGCTGGTCGATAAAAATCACCAATTATGTAATCGGAGAGTATGGTCATTATGGTTTTCGTACAACGTTGCCAGAGCTTTAAGAAGCCCATAACAAATTTGGAAAAGTGTTCTCTTTTAATATTCATGAATTGGAAAATAATGTTAATAGAATAAATCCAAGGAAACAAGCATATTATAAAATTAACGTTCAATCATATTTTTAATATTGTTAATAATAAAAAGACCCATTTATAATTGTTATCACTACATAATCAGTACTTCAACTTTTTCATAGTTAAACGTGGCAATGTCGAATGTTTTCGACTGCATTCCTTTCACGGTTTCAGATAAACTTGCCAAAGTATACTTGTGTGATTACTGTTGACAATTTAATGTATTTATAAAAAATCTCACATGCCACAGTGCAATTGTCACTTTGACAGCGGTAAAAGCAATGAGTCGATTCCGTAAGTCTACGAACATGAAAATAGTGAAATTGTAAATACCTGTGTACCTGATAATACAGTTGCGACTCAATCATCAATCTGGCGACAATTTTCTATTTTTTGCTTTGCCAAATGATATAAATTTGAGCCACATACTCCCATCAAGAGAAATTCAATCTGATATTGCAAGATTTGAGTTTTAATATGCGAAAATGTGACGGAGAAAACTACAAAAAAGCGATAGATAAAACAATTTGGAACATCTCCGCTAAAATGCAAAAATGTTCAATTCATTACGAGCTGCACATAATGCTAAACATAATATCCTACAAAATTTATTCGTGTTTACACCTTGTGACTAGACATTGTTCTCAGAAATATTCTCCTTATGCAACAAACGTGTCAAAATTATAAACTTATCTATGTTGTTTATAAGAACGTAAAATGCTATTGCAAATTTACATTGTTATTGCCAATTAGGTAACTGGCACAGCGAGCTATAAAAAATTGTTTAAATTACAAAAACTTTTGTCAATCAACAAAGCTCATCAAACTCCTAGGGGGTAGTTTTAAAATATTTCACGAGTGAAATTTCCCATATTTCGATTGATTTAGATCAGGGGTCTCCAAACTACGGCTCGCGGGCCGAATATGTCTTTTACCCGGCCTGCGAAAAATAATACTACATCCCTAGCACTACAACATATAAAAAATTTAGACATTTTGTTGAGAAATGTGAAAAATTAAAAAGTGGTCATCCAGTATAGTTGGCCCTCCTGAACTTACCCTAGCTGTAAGTTTGGCCATAATGCTGAAAAGTTTGGAGACCCCTGATTTAGATCAATCCAAGTTTTGAACTAATTTCTTGTGTGAAATAAAATTCGGATTCTAAAAAATGTCACTGTTTAGCGGTCGAAACGCTTATTTCAGTTGCGAAATTTTGATTTATTTGGGGTTGGAATTTTCTGTTGTGGTTTTGTCAGATACTTTGTATAGTTTTAACATCCTTTTAGATTGACTAACTTTTTGAACCTTTTTTGTTACTCTATATACTAGTAATTAGCACAGTAATAAGTTATTAGTTAGACGAGAGTGACGCGAGAACGTTTTATACACATAGATTCAAAAGTTTTGCATCACCTTCTTCGGATGCGAAGGAATTTTTTTGCTCTAACAATTTTTTATTGGCTTGTTTATCAATGTTTACCATTTCAATATGTTCCATATTTTTTGCGAAAGATACAGATGTTTACAGTTTTTTTTGTAAGATAACATTTTTATTGCGATCATTTTAACATTCAAGGCATTTGATTTTTACGATTTTAAGTGCAAACATGAATCGTCAAGTCATAAGTGAGATTGACCGTGCAAGAATAGTGGCTTTAGTTGAAGAAGGTCATTCTCAAAGGTTCGTGGCTAACAGAGTTGGCGTTTGGCAAAGTGATGTTTCTCGTGTATGGAACCGGTATCTCCAGACCAATTCTCTTCGTGATAGACCTAGAAGCGTTAGAAGTCGTGTTACTAATCAGCGGCAGAACCGCTATATCCACTTAACTATCCGAAGAAACCCGTCCATGGCAATACCAGCACTACAAAGAGATATGAGACATGCGTTGGGAGTTCAAGTATCGATCTCGACATTACGAAGACGAATACTTGCGACAGGTTTGAGGTGTCGCCGACCAATAAGAGTGCCCAGACTACAATCTGAGCACAGAATTCGCCGACTACAGTGGGCTCAAGAATATGCGGCCTTGCCTGAAGAATTTTGGAATTCGGTGTTTTTTCCGACGAGACAAGGATTTGTTTGGTACAAGATAGCCATCTAATACGTGTGTGGCGGGATCCAACGAGAGTTGCTCAGCTTGCCCATGCCCGCCCCGTGCCGCCCTTCAGAGGAGGAAGTGCTATGTTTTGGGCTGGTATCATGTTAAATGATCGCACAGAAGTAATTCATGTGGAGGAAACGATGACTGGTGATAGGTATCTCAGAGAGGTTCTACATCCTCACGTGAGACTATGGCGCGCAGCTGTTGGCAATTCCTTCGTTTTTATGGACGATAACGCCTGACCTCATCGGACCAGAGCTGTAAATATGTATCTTGAAACTGAAGGGATCAATCGTTTGAACTGGCCTGCCCTATCTCCTGACATGAATCCCATAGAACATGCTTGGGACATGCTTGCCAGGGCAGTGGCAGCACGCAGAAATCCACCCAGAAGTGTACAAGAGCTTGTTCATGCGGCCCAAGGAGAATGGCGAGATATTCCTCAACACAATATCAATAATTTGGTTAACAGCATGGGCAGGCGACTTCAAGCTTGCATAAATTCTAGAGGTGGAAATACTCTTTATTAAAAGTTCTCATGCAGGTTCTCACTTAACCTTTTCTTTGGAAAGAATCAATTTGTATTTAATTTATTTAATTTCTAAAAATACTTTTTATGTTTAAAGCAAGTTTATTATTGGATAATAAAATTTTTTGACAAATATACATGTTTTTTTTTATTGAAACTAATTATTTGATTAATCTCTGATCCATTTATAATGAACACATTTTTTTTTCGGAGATTTAGGGTGATGCAAAACTTTTTAATCTATGTGTATTTTTCAAATCTACATGGCAAATTTAGAGGAACTGCAAATAGTGCTGAATAATGTTGCGAAACTTGTGGAGGATGTTTGTTTAACGCCAAGAACGGTGCTTCATCCTTTTAGGCAAGATTTACAGACTTTCTAAAGAAGCTGCTGGTGAGTTAATAAACATTTTAGATCCGCATTTGGCAGCTCATACAAGAGCATCAGTTATGAACAAATCTACTAAGGTAGAAGGTTCGAATTATCGCAGGTTTTAAAAAAAAAGCCTAGAGGATGAGGTGCCTAGGTCTCTAAACCTTTGTCTGATGGTGCCGAACCAATCAACCCTCAAAAAAAAAAGATTTAGAAAGCTTCTCGTAGCGGCGCGCCACTTTTCCGTAAAAACAATTTTACTAATTTCCGGTTATAAATAAATAACCCAACAAATTAAATTGAATTTAACCAACGCCAAAATAGCAAAATCAGTCACTCGATACAGATTATACAAAAGTAACATACCGAACGTTAGCAATCCAAACATTGATGATAAGATAAGGTTTGCATCGTCCGGCTGTAATATAAACAGCATCTGCATATAGTCGATACTGGATAAACGTACGTGCTTTTAATCCATCATCAAGGTATACAATGCCGCAAAATACAATCAGTATGGGTAGGTATAGACGTAGTATGTGATGAACGGCACATTGACAACACAATCGATACATATTTAAAGAGAAATCCCACAGGAATATTGAGTAAAGCGAAAATTATTTTTCGATAGTATACTGCTTTGTTAAATTTATCATTTCTTGGTGTACATTTCTTTAATTACTCGAGCTAAACAAGATTAGATTAGATTTGATGAGGTGGCTGCTCGGACTATTCCACTGCGACCTTTTTTGGATCTATTGTGATCTAGAGATTACATTCTCCAGTCTTATTCTTTTTAAAAATCCAATCTCTTGAAATTAATTCAATTTTTTTAAAAGATAATCCTGATTTTTAAACATTTTTCGTTTCTACTGTAAACAAAATAAATATAAAAATTGAAGAACATGTCGCGGGACACACGGTAAGAGCGGATATACCTGTGGAAGAACTGGCGCTCATTCTTGAACTATGCCTTCAACATGCGCAAAAAGAACTCCGAAGACTACAAGGACAGTGTTATCAAAGTTCTATGGAATTCTACAGCTAAGCAGTTGCAGGAATATTTTTTCGAAAGGTATAATCGCAAATTTAATCCATTCTCTGATATAGAATTTGTCAACGCAAGAGCTGCAAAAAATGCTAAGCGTCGGAAGCTACTAATAGATCCAACCAAGATAAAGGCAAGTTCATCCGAACTATCAGCAGACGAATTGATAAAGATTATTGAGCTTTTGGTCGAAAACACTCCGGAAGGATTGCAAAGAAAGTTCTTTCACATTGCTGCTCATGAATTGGCCTGGAGAGGAAATGAAGGAGCGGCAGCAACAATAGAATATTTTGTGGAGGAAATTGACAATCAAGGGAAACCAACCGGACGCATTGAGTATAATCCGGTTTTCTCCAAGACCACTCAAGGCGGTTCAAAAAGAATGACCGACAGTAAGTGACTTGTACCGAATACAGTCATTGAAGAAATATGCCCAGTAAGACTGTTCAAAAAACTAATAAGCAAGCGAGACCAACTCATCAAAACGAATCGTTTATTTTTAACTCCAAATCCAAACTGGCACCACCCCAATTCCAAAAGTTGGTACAAGAACAGCCCGGCTGGACCAAATACAATATCTTCCTGGTTCAAATCGGCGGCATCAGTGATTGGAATCGATGTCAACAAGATCAAGATAACAAATCATTCTGCGAGGGCGACTGCTGTTTCAACTCTAGCCAAAACGGGAATTGGAGAACAGCAATTAATTAAAATAACAGGGCATGGTAACAGTCACTCCATAAAACCATATCTGCAAATTGACTCGGGCCATCATCAGGATATAATTGACGCAATGAGGTCTGCTTCAACTTCTGCAAAGACAGTCCAAGAATCTCTAAATCAAGAGCAAGCAACTTCGAATCAACCTGCCATAGTAAACAATAATTGCGTTTTTAATATAAACATCAATCACAATGGTCCATGAATTTAGAAAACATTTAAGCTTTTTGTTGAAATTAATCGAAATTATTATGTAAACAAATAAAAATTAGATTGTCAAAAAAAATATTCTGTAATTATAAACGTCAAAAAAATTTCCAGTATAATTCGCTGTTGGGTACCCACCAGGAAAAAATGTCCGATAAAATTCATCCGTTGCTATGATCTGACAGAAATACACGTTCTGATTGGTTAAAAATCACATGTGTGGAATTTTCTTTAAAATCTTTAAGATGAATAAGATGCAATTTTGACGGGAGAAAAAAGGATATGTATTTAGTTTTCAGCAATTCTAAAAAAATTTTCACCACCACCACTTTATTTAAATGTCAGTTATGTCACTTTGACAATTCAAAGTGACAATATGAATAATAAGAAGCAATTTTCCGGTATTTTGTATCCTTAAGCAAAAAAAATGGTACTTGATTTGATAGATTATTTCGAGAATGAATGAAAAAGTGGAAATTCGTCAACCAGTGTGCAGGAAACATCAACCATCATTATTTTCTCCGGGTACCTATATTTGTAATCTCACATTTTGGTAACCTCTGTGTCTTATGATTTGATATATATGACCTTTGAACCCGCAGGATAAGAGCGCTTTTAACTATATCACTCATGACTTCAAATTTTTCATTAAATTCATTTCTAATAAAAGTATTCTTTTCCAGATGAACAAATTTTGTGAAAGCATCGAGGGCGGCGAAGTCGATTCGGATACGGAAGATCCCGAACAACTGCTCAACGAATGGCTCGGCGAACTTGATTCACTCACGGGGGTAAGTATTTAATTAAAAACTTTTTTTGGAGAATTATCAAAACGCACCACTCAAAAAGTAAAGGGTTCTAATTGAAATCCGACGAACACGAGGAATTTAATTAAATGCTTGTATATATACCACTTCCTTTTCAACCAAAACCATCATTAAATGTTTTTTTTGTTAATTTATACTTGGGACTGTACAAAAAATGATTTTATGTAGAAAAAATTGGATTTACATCGACTGCTGCACGTAATTTTACATATAATGTTGAAATATCTACCATTCGCAATTTATTACATTAAATAATTTTACTTCAACCCCCTTTTTCTACGTTTAGGTTGGCCAACCTACCAAAGTATTTTCTTTTTACCATGAAATTTGAAACACCCAATAGGATGCAGCTACTATAATAGACTGTACCTATACAGGGTGGTCCTTAAGTAATTGTACATAGAAGTACAGTACAATCTTCACTTCAAAATATTACGATTTAAACCAACTACATAGCCTTAAAAAAAGTTGATATTAACAGAGATACAGGGTGTTGAGCATGGAATTTTAATTATCGTTTTTTACAATAACTTTAACGCTTTTTGACGTATATGCACAAAAATTTGAGGTTGGTAGTTTTTTGATATGAGAAATCATAATTTTGTATCTATTTCGATGTATTTTGCAGATGGCGCCACATATGCCTCGTATGCGGCATAAATGTACGCAAAACTTTTTTGTCTTTTACAGTAGCGCTTCTTTTGTAAAAAATAATTAAAGCCACATCATTACAACAAAAAAAGGCATACTTGTTAGTATACCCAAATCTTAACAGATTTAGAGATATTGTTGAAATAATACCCTTCTTGGTGTGCGTCATCGATTGTGACGTATATCCGGGTTTTCGGCATGTCGTTTATTTTATTTGGTATTTTGACATATAGCTAACCTTAAATTTGATAAATAAAATCATCAGTATCGTATTCAGCCAAATTAGAAAAGGCTATGAAATCAATAATTACCAGCATCTTTTTCTAACTGAAAATATTTCAGAACTTTCAAAATGCTGATGTTTTTTCGTGTATCTAGGCATATTTTTGTATTATTTAAATAAATATAACAATAAGATTAATATTCACTTTTCATAAATGATCATTGATCGTAAACAACAAAGTACAGACCTGACAAGAACTGTCAGTGTGGCAGTAGAAAAAGACGTAAGACACATTGCCGCTACGAAAGTAACGTCTTCATAGTACTTTGAGGTCCCGATTGATAGGTTGCGCTGGCGCGTAATCTAAACATCAACCAATCAAGTCAAAGTTTAGGGTTAACGTTTGTAAAACATTCAAACGGTTCATTATTGTGATGTTTTGATTATGATTAATCACAGACCTGCCTTTTTTTCCATTTCTTCCTACGTAATGTGATAGAAGGAGATTAGCAATCGATGACCCAAGAAGGGTATTATTTCAACCATAATCACATTCTAGTGATTAATTACATGATTATTATTTAATGAAAAAACGTTCGAAAAATGTAGTTGTGTGTACGATAATTATTATATTTAAATATTAAAAGTACCGTACATATTTTTCATGTTAACTGCTAGGTACTATACCCTAATACTGTTTATCTTAATACTTAAAAAAATAATTATCGTAATTAAATCCTTCAAAACACATGCAAAAATTGATTTGGCCAGCTTGCAGCCCTGATCTCAATCCTATTGAGCATCTCTGTGGCCAACTACAACTGCCTGTCAGCACATTATATTCCACATTAGTTAATTATTCATCCTGTATCGTCCTTTCGATTGAATTTCTATAAACTTCTGGAAAAATAATGCTAAAATTAGAATTTATTTACAATTCCGTGTGAATGCCTGTAGCATGTTATAAAGGAATTATTTGTAGATAAGTATATTTTAAATACAGTTATTGATATTGAAAAAAAAACATAGATATAAAAATAATCTTGAAACTTAATCAGTTCTGTTTGTAAGAAGTTGAATATGAGGCCATGTACCGTAGTGTCAACAATACCAGGTACGCCAGTGGCGTAGATCTATCTTTATCATGAAATTATCATTATTCAAATGAAAAATGTGATAGAGAGATGAGATAGAGAAAACGTGTAACCCGGTAAAGTGTGAGAAATAAAAAAAATATATAAATAACCACAAAATATAAATAGGTACATTATTAATAATGTAAAAGAAAATTATTAAAATACTTGTGTATTTGGTAAGTGTCACTGTTAGATTCCATCAATATCGAAAACTTTGCTATATACCTAATCTTGTTCTATTTTTTTACATGTTCACATTGAGTTTTCCTTTGAACATTCGAAAATGAATTTAAAAAATAATCGCACATGTTTTCCATGCATTTAAAAAGTGACATTTTTTCAGCGACATACTGCTTCATAGAAACCCAGGAACCCACACTAACTCTATGAGATTTAAGTCCGGATAATAGGGAGGCAATCGTGAAGCCGAATGTCCTTTATCCGCAAATATGTTGTCGACTTCGAAAGTTTTGAGGTTTGTTTAACCCTATAAGGTGGTATAAGTCGGCTTTGCATATATCATCTGTAAATCCAATATTTCGGGTCGCTAACCACTCCTGCATTTCTGCTTTATTCTCGAAACCGTTGTACTTTTTCACTTTGAACATTATGACACGACGCATTGTCGATAACTTAAACACTAATAATTGGTGGTAAGTTTGGTCTAGCATATTCCGAAGCCACTTCTATAATTTTCGTAGTTCAATGTTTACTTGCTGAATTTCTCACAGCAACTGACTGCTCCTAGACATTCTGTCCGCACTACAAATGTTTGTGACTAAAAATGACAGACTTTTCTATGCAATATATCCTTATACAATTTAAAAATGTCGTCAAGTTTATTATCATAACACAAATATATTATTGTCATCGAATGTTACGTAAAAATAATGTTGAGTACTTCCCTGTTCGCCTCTCATAAAGTATCAACGTCTCTTTGTAGTAGATATTATATTTGCTCACGAAGTTTTGTCGTTAATTTTAAAGGTCGAAACGTCGTATTTTAGTACGTTTGGAGATGGTTATTATAAAAGAAAGTTGTGATTTATAAACCTCCTTATAAACTTGGGAGAAATATTGCTCGTGTACAAACTTTATCTTATTCTGTTTAACTATTAATATAGCGGTGGTGATTGCGAAACGTTTATACAGGGTGTTTATTCAAAAGTAATTTTAAAATCCTATAAACACCTGTTAGAGGATTATTGCATTTCAATACTCTATATACTTGTTGAAATTATACTTTGACAAGTTTATCTGAAGCCGTGAAACGAATGCAGTCGAAAACATTCGATATTGTCACGTTTAACTATGAAAAAGCTAAAGTCCTAAGTATGTAGTGATAATAATTTGAAAAGGTACTTTCTATTATTAACAATATAATTAAATGTTAATTCTTTTATGTGCTTATTTCCTTTGATTTTTTCTATTGACATTATCTTTTCGATTTATGAATATTAAAAGATAAGCCTTTTCCAAATTTGTTATGGGCTTCTTCAAGCTCTGGCAGCGTTGTACGAAAACCATAATTACCACACCCTCCGAATGACATAATTGGTGATTTTTATCGAAAGCTGACTTCTTATTGGCAAGCGCGTGCATTTGTTCTTCCCTCTCACTTCCTCAATTGACTGATATTGATTTATCCAGTGGCGTTGGTATTGTCAGTGACCTTTTATTTTCAATTTTACTTGGTAAAATATGTACCGTAAGTACGCCATTTGTCCGCTTATGACAGATATGCGCCATGTTTCCTCGCCTCTTACTGATGCCCCATAGCTTCAGATAAACTTGCCAAACTATATGTATAACGATTTCATGATCCCCTACCTAACCATATGTCACATTTTATAACATTTACATGACAGTTCCCCCTCTATTAAGTGTCGTGACTTGAGTACTCTTTATTTTTCTATTATAATTAAATAGTTAATAGTAAAGAGGTTGGAATAAATAAACCGTCTTACATATTATACAGGGCATCCTTGAACTTACACCAACAATTCGGTTAGTGAATAGATGAGAATAATTTTAGAAAATTAAATAAATTTTTGTAATACGAGCCTTTGCTTCGGAGTTATAGGTTGCTAAAGTGCCGAAATAAAAACTTACGTTAATCCATCATTTTTAAACTATACATTAGAACACTACGAAATTTCAGTGATTGATTACCTAGATCCTCTATGTTCTGCTTTTGACGGTATAAATGAATCTACATTACCCACAGATGTTCAGGGGCGGTCCATTGGCTAACCAACCGTAATTTTTATAGGTACAGACGGTACTATTATTGAATACAAAAACAGAATTTCTCAATTTCTGGACAGAAAAAATAGACTTGAAAAAGATTTTTTGGACAGAAAAAAATAGACTTGAAAAAGATTTCAGTACTTTATCACATCACAACATTGACATTCCCCGGGTCACACTTTGATCCCTCTACCTTTAACGTTTGCATTTTTGAAAACAAGGTTAGGTATACTTTGGCAAGTTTATCTGAAGCCGTGAAAGGAATGCAGTGGAAAACCATCTTAATTTCATACGAGCAATCACCTCCTGAATTTTGTCGCATGAATTTAGATACACCCTGTAGGTGTTTACGGAAGTAGTGACCTTTTTTTGCTTACTTTAAGACCGAGAATAAATTTTAAAACATAATTTTCTCCAAATCAATATAATTATCTGTTTTATGATTTCTCACGAATCAGTTTTTTGTTTTCATTCCTGTGTCGCTATTCTTGAAATTCCCTGAAATTTTTACTCCCCACTTATATATTGACATTTCTATTCCCACAAAATTTCACTCACTCAGTATTCTTGAACTCAGGGAATAGAAATTAGTGAGGGAAAAGGAACCTGTGTTGTCTAAGCTCTCAAAATTGTACTACCAATCAAAACGTACAGAATTTTGACAGTATAAGTAAACTGTGCTGTTTTTGCCATGAATTTTAACCAAATAAGATGCTTTCAACTTCAACTTAACCTTTTTTTCTTCGCAGCATTTTTGGTTTTGTGTCCATTAAAAAATCAGTTAGTTTCTACTTAATAAACTCCAGGATTTTTTGCTCACGCGAAATATAACTGTGGTATACACACATATAATATGCTATGCATGACCTATCGCTGTGTGCGCTTAGGTAATCCTACCAAAAGCAAAAACAAAGTTTCACCATATTTACAACAAGAGGTTTTGTTAATCTAAAAATTTGTATAAATTTTCTAGTCGATTTGTCTGTGGAAGAACATCTCTTCCAATATTCATTTCTTCCCAAGCCTCCTCAAAATCATCAATCATGGCATCATGCCAATGCAAAAGTTGGTTGAATTCATCCATAATGCATTAATTTACCGAAAAACAGTAAAAAAGTCTACAAAAACCAACAGTAAAATATCCCTAAATTGACAAAAAACAAGCCAACGATAAGTTTTGAGGTTAAATCTAAATATTTTCACATTATTTTGGCTTTTTCTCTCAATCAATAGAATAACATTCCCCTATGGAGTGATAATTTCCCTCATTTTTCGATAGAAATTTTTCAAGAATACAGCATTTTAAAATTTGAGGGAACCACGCCCACTTTTGATCATTTCCCCTCTAAATTATTACTCCCACAAATTCAAGAATAGCGGCACTGAAATCTGTTTAGTTTTAAATGTCACAAATATATTTTCCTGATCTTTTTCTTAAAGAATACCTTTTATCCAATTTTTCTTTAATAAAACGTTTTTATTTTTGCACACAATCCCATGAGTCTAGTTAAACTTATTCTTATGCTAAGAGGCTTAAAAGCTTCGACTTTTGCTACTACGTAAATCTCCAAATAATCCTTTCAGGATAGAAGTTATTTCAACCAAGCAATTAGTCACTACCATATAACCGAATACCCCATAGAGACCATAGGCGTGCGCTGACTTTTTTATTAGGGGGAGCCAAGTATCAAATCGGAATTTTTTGATGAAAAAACAAAGAGCCGTGCCCGCCGAAACATTGCTTTTGCGTATTGCCGCCCTTCAATTTCTCGCAATTCATTTTAAGAATAAAAAACTGTTTCCTCGTATCATTGAAGGAACGTTAACATTTAAAAATTATAAAATGTTTTCTTAGATTGATATTTTGAGGAGGGTGGGCCATGACCTACCCAGTCCCCCCCCCTGTAGGCACGCCTATGATAGAGACTAGATAAAAGAAGCAGCCGATATTCCAATAACTTTTTTTTTTAATTATATACTCACCTTGTATTATCCTACTTTCCGTTCTGATATTTATATGTTACATAGAATCCTTTTTAACATCCTTTAACGTTATTAGTCAAGGTAACAACCTCGTCTGTTTGATATATTTTTGTTATTTTTTAAACAACTACCTCCGTACTTCTTAAACAAGAAGAAGAAACACGTACCACTTACATAAATAACGCCTATGTACTTTAAATGACTTCGATCACGACACAACTTGCAAATAATCGTAACTTTTCAAATGAAATGTTACTGACCGCATTTATTCAACTAATTTAAACTGTTTCTTTTGTAGCCATACACAGTGTGATCCATTTTGTTTGGAAGCACCCCCGTAAAATCCGCATTTTTCAACTGATTTTGTTGCAATTCTTTTTGTTAGATTCAGTATCAAAAACAGTATTTTGGCACAAACTTTCATAGCTTAATTACTATTTTCAATTTTTTCAATTTTTCTTTGCCAAAAAAGACGAAAGTACATCAGGCATTTTTTTTCTCAACTATGACTATACCACTGGATTCAGAATCATCATGAATGTAAACTACCAAAATTTTATAAAATCATTTTTATTAACGACAAAGTTATTACAACATGAATTTGTGTGTGTGAGGTTGTGATATTGACTGCGGATCCTTGTGGTTCCATTGGCCTATACAACATGAATTTGGAAAATTGGTAATTTTCAGTAATATTTTACGTAGAATGTAGACAAGTTTTAAAAATGGCAGCATGGTGAACAAAAACAAGGACTCAAATATATTGCACAGTAAAAATTCGAAGCCGATAACTCATTCCGTTCTGGAGTTATAGCTTCTGCAAGTAATGTAAAATTGTGCTTGATAATTTCATTTATTAACAAAATGAAATCAACGAGTGGCAAGTAGGCTTTGATTTTAAAATTTTATTTATGTCAGTCAGTAACATTTGTATGGAATAGTAAGTACTAAATGTCCCAAATATTCAACTATTTAACTAACAATTCAAGACAAAGTAGAAATTGTACTTTTTTGTGGCTACAATGATAGAAGTGAACGAGAAGTAATAGAAATAGTTAATCGGAGACATCCAGATCGCCGTATCTGCTGCTTTCTAGTGCACAAAATTGAAAAAAAAGGATTTTTTCTAATTTTGACATATAAAGTGACACTTTTTAAAACTGATTGACATTATGAAACGTCTTACTTTTTGTAACTAGTTGCATAAAGTAAAATTTTATGCAATTGGTGACGAAAAATGTATTTCAAAATTAGTGACAAAAAGAATTATTCTATTTATTAAACTGTTATAATACAAGTTAAAAACATAAATTATAAATTAATTAATTCCCGACGACATATTTTTTTCATTGCTCGAACTTGCTGTTATTTGGGAAGCGGCGCACATTGCATTAGATGTTTCCCCAAATATTTCTTGCGCTATAAGTTTTTTATTATTCATGGAATTTTCAACATATCCCTTCACCACAGAGGTAGATTTCCAACCTCCATGCCTCTTTAATTTTAAAATATCAGCGCCACTGTCTGCTAGGAAAGTGGCAGAGATTCTTCTGAAGCAGTGGCCAGTATATAGAACAGGATTTGAAAGACCAAGAAATTGTGCAATAACTTTTGGCAGACTGCTAAATGTGTTAATTCCCACAGGATTTCTGGTATATTTTCCATTCGCATATTTTACAAAAAATCTGTTGTGTTTAAGAACCTGGGGACGCAACTTGATATATTTTTTTAATATTTCAACTGGAAAAAATGTTGATTCTGCTTTTCTGCATGCTCCTGCCATTCCAATTATCATTGCAACCTTAGCCATTAAGTATTCTTTGTCATCAGCTTCCACAAAAATTTTGGCAAAATCTTCTTTAATATAAATTTTTGACATTTTAGCACTGTATTCGTATATGTATATTTTTTAATATCAATATTCCTTTTCAGATTTAGTTCAGACCTTAACATTGAGTAAAGTGTCCATAATGTGGAAACTTTTAGATCTTTCTTACCCTCAAAATATGCAAGTAAAACTTTCTCAGTAACATGTTTAATTTTCTCATCATACCACGTAACAAATTTTTCGTATGCCAAATCATAAATTGCCTTTGATTTTTTGGGAATTACTGATAATAGAGCGTTACCTGCTGCCTCTTCAATATCGCTTGGTAGCTCTTCAGAACTTGAATCACTCATTTTTTTTAAAATAAAACTAAAAATATATCAATCTCGCTAAAAACCTTCCGTCTAGACTTTTTTACAAAATGTCAAAATGACAACGAACATGAAGTAACAGCAACAAACTAAATTTGTTTTTCAAATTTGTATCAATTATATTCAATTTTATTTTTTTATTACTTTCTTCAAAATTAGAAAGTGCGAGTTTTTGCGAAACTCACTTCGTTCGTTCCGCAAAAATCTCACGCGTTACACAAAATTAGGCATTTCGTAACTGATGGCATAAATAGCTATATTGAGACTGGAGCAGTGACCAAATGTATTTAAAAAAATTGCAGGCAAGAAATTTTAATGACTGTATTGTCATATACTACTTTGCCAACAATCCAAATTATTAAGCACAATTTTACATTACTTTCAGAAGCTATAACTCCAGAACGGGTTAAGTTATCGGCTTCGAATTTTCACTGGGCAATATGTTTGAGTCCTAGTTTTTGTTTACCATGTTGCCATTTCAAAAATTTATCTACATTCTACGTAAAAAATTAATGAGAATACCACTTTTTCCAAATTCATGTTGTAATAACTTTGTCGTTAATAAAAATTTGTTTATAAAATTTTGTTAGTTTACATTTTTTTGTGATGATTCTGAATCCAATGGTATGGTTATATTTGAGAAAAAAAATGCCTATTGTACTTTTGCCTTTTTTGGCAAAGAAAAATTAACATAAAGGGCCTTGAAAATAGTAATTAAGCTATGACAATTTGTGCCAAAAATACTGTTTTTTATACTGAGTCTAACAAAAAAAATTAAATCAAAATCGGTTGAGAAATACGGATTTTACAGAGGTGCTTCCAAACAAAATGGGTCGCACTGTATATGCAAAATCTAAAAGACAACATTCGTATCAATGTACGATGAGAAAATAAAACATAATCACTTCCACTCGTATAAAATTTAAATATATTTATAACGTAAACTGTTTGTTTTTTATTGATTTTCGGATGAATAACGAATTTTAAAAATATTGCCTGACGTTCTGTCTAAAAATATTTCCCGGAATTATGTTTTCTGGAATTTTGATGGATAATAAACAATAGTTTAATTTTAGATCGTTTGTAAGCATAAATAAACTCTATAAATATATATTAAACTTTCATTCACGTTGAGGTAAGCGCCTCGCCAAAAGTATTCATTAGTTGTTGACATCCTTTACAAATTGCATTGTCAAGTAGAAAAAAAGACGGGTTGAGATGCGTTGAGTGGTTTTAGTACGATGAATAAATGCTATTTACTGTATTTTTTTAAAATTTTAGGGTCAGTATTTCGAGAAGCAAGTGGAAGAATTATTAAATTTGATATATTATTTACTTAAATAACTTTAAAACCATTTGTATTAAAATTATAAAAATATTCTATTTGAGACCCTTGTAACTAGCCCTTTCATTTGATATGTTACAAGTAGGCCAGACGATAGGGGTTACAACTACAAGTAATTACCAATACGGCTGATTTTTTTTTTCCATAAGTACTTAAAGTATGTAGATTAATATAAAAAAAAGTTAACCAGTCTATCGATTACCCAAATTAGAAAAAAAAAATCAAAAAACTTTTTTTTTCGAAATTTTTCAATATTTTGGACTGGGGTTAGGTAAAGAAAAATAAAAAATTCCACCGTGTAGGGGGAGTGTTTTTCAACAAAAAAGGTTTCTTGCGTTTCTTTCGTTCGAGCAATGGTTTGTCCGGAAAAAATTCGAAGTATGTATTCCGCATCCGCGCGACTCTATTTTCTGAAGCGCGGCAGAGTACATTATAAACTATTGTACAGTTATAATGTAGATATAAATAATTGTAATACGGCGTTTTGAAGAGGAAAGTGTCGGCTTTAAGATGGCATTTTTTTGTCATAGCACATAATCATTTTTAGCAAATTACTCATATACCGGGTGTCCCAAGTTATCGTATACATACAATATCTCGCTTATTTGACAAGATAATTTAAAAATTAAAAAACTGTTTTGAATGGTATTGAAGTCCCTTCATAATGACTTATGAAAAAACTTGATTGCATTTGACAGGCTTGTGCAGCCACCTATCACTTTTTATTTTAAAATGATACACACTGTATATTGTCATTAAAAATTGCGTGTTATTCTATTAGGAAAACAACGATACCACATACTTGTGCTTGTTTTTTATTATTAACAACAAAAAATTAACATTTTAGATTTTTTTTCAAGTATTACCTAATTATCCTTATAAAAATTATGTTGCCTACGCCGATGGTTATAAAAATGTCAAAAAGAAGTACATGAATTATCTGTTGTCAAAAACCGATGCATCTGTCAAAAAAAGAACTCCAAATACTTATTGTTAAACAGTGCCTAGTGTAGTTAATCTATGACTTAATTGTTTGTTGTGCCCACTATTCATAAGTTCCAATTAAAAAATAATTACGATTGTTATCAGTAAGATGCCATTCACGTTTAGTTCAGACGAATACGTTGACATGTTCCTAGTTTATGGTGAATGCAGGAAAAATGCTCGACGAGCAGCCCGTTTATATCGAGAACGTTTTCCTCAACGTCGTCAAGTAGCACACATGGTGTTTCCTAGATTGGAACGAAAATTGCGCAACGGTTCATTCCATACTAATTACTTGTACTTTTGATCTAAAATGGCCCATACCGACTGGCCTAAAGGTACAGTTTACAAAACCATTTTTCAAAATTTTCTAATTCACCCCCTTCCCCAACTCATTCATTCTCGTTACACGTTCGTGTTGGGTCACAAAATATTCATCATCATCATAATCATAAACCTTGATATACCCGAAGGTGTTAAGGTGTTTTGTCCATACAAGGTTTGTACTTAAGTATTTCAGTCGTTCTTATACACAAAGTTCACCTAGCTTCTTCTATTTCGTGCAAGTTCTTTCTCTTCCTTCCAGCTCTTGTTACTTTTTCCCAGAATACCAGCCATTACATCATCCCATTTCCTTCTAGGCCTGCCTCTAGATCTTCTATTTTTTGGTTTGGTTTGCCATATCAACTTGACTTGTCTCGAATTGTCCATTCTTACCATTTGTCCAAACCACTTCAGTTGTTGTCGTTCTATACTGTTTATGATCGGCTCGACCTCCAATTCCTTTCTAATAACTTCATTTCTCACTCGGTCTTTTTTTGTGATGCCCTTTATGCCCCTTAGAAATTTCATTTCTATGGCTTGTATTTTGCTCTTCTGTTGTTCCGTGAGTACCCAACTTTCACAACCATAGATCAGGATCGGTTTGAATATGGTTTTGTAGACTATCAGCTTTGTCTTCGTCGACACTTCTTTCTTCCTTACAAGCGTGTTACTTAATGAATAGTACAACTTGGTTGCGCTTTCTATCCTGTTGTGAATATCCGCTTCGTTCTTCCCGTCTTTGTTTATCAAGACATCTAGATACTTGAAGTTATCCGTTTGTTCTAATTCTTTATCGCTTAAACTAACAACTGTTTGGACTTCGTTTCTACCGATCACCATTATTTTTGTTTTATTCGCATTAATTTTTAGGTTGTATTTCTTCAGTGCTTCATACCTTAGATTTAAATTGTTTTGCAGGTCCGTTTGATTCTTGGCACATATCATTAGATCGTCTGCGAAGGCACATTCTGTTATAAGTATAGGTTGGTTCCAGATTTCTGTAGCCCACCAGAAGTTTCTTTGCTTTTGCTTTGACTTCCTTCATTACATCGTCTAGTCTAAGGTTGAATAATGTGGTGCTTAGAACTCCTCCGTCTTAAACCTTTCCTAGCTAGAAACTGCTCAGACTCGGCATTATTTGTTCTTATGTAGTTTCTGGTGCATTGGTATAAGCTGGCTATGCTGCTCCTTAGTTCTTCGTTGACCCCTCTGTTTCTTAAACTGTTCCATACTGTCTTCCTTGAAATACTGTCGAAAGCTTTTTCCAAATCTATGAATGCTACATACATATTGCTATTATGATACTTCTCAATCATTTGTTTTATGGTAAATATGTGGTCTTGTACTCCTCTTCCTCTTCTAAATCCGCTCTGTGAGTCTTCCAGCTGATGTTCAATTATGGTTTTTAATTTACAGTCTAACAATTTTTCGTACACTTTTGACACAATGCTTAATAATGTAATACCTCTATAATTGTTACAGTCTCTATTGTTACCTTTTTTGTGTAGAGGCAGTATTATTCCTATCTCCCAATCTTTAGGAATTCGGTGTTCCTTTGCAACTTTATTGATTAGAATTGTTAACTTGAATTTTATCTAATTTTATATGGTTTCATAACAAGCAAATCGTTTTATTAAGAATGACATTTTGCACTGAAGCTAATATTTAAATAGTTTTCACCTATAGGATACCCTATCCGTGGACACGCTGTATACAGGGTGTTGAAATCATAAAACAAAAACTTTACAGAGAGTTTCTAAATTCTTATGACCAAACGCGGTTTTGATATGATTTCCATTAACAACAATGTCACCTTTGACAGATTTCGTGACAAATAACGTTAATTTAGTGCAAATTGTTACAGGAGAATTTTTTTAATCTCCCTTCCTGGGTAATACAATCATTTGCCCGAACTAGTTTAATTTTTTTTGAACTTTTCACGATTTAAATTGAACCTTTTTCAATCCTCCCTCGGAATGAATCTGAAAAATATTAATTCAAAAAGAAACTAATTTTAAATGAAACATCACATCTTTCACTACGAATCGATCGTTTCGAATAACTCCGCATCTCCAACTTCATTCCATAATATTTTCCTCTCTGTATAAAACTATTCCTTCGAAGGGATGAAACTGATTTAAAATACTTCGCTACCAAAGACACTCCATACATTAAAACTCCCACACAGTGCATCATGTCTATACGTAACTACCCTACCAGGAAAGATTTGAATAAAAGATCTCTTTTCAATTTCGAACTATATAGAAATTCAAATGTATCTTCATATTTATTCCTTACGATGAAAGCAACGTTGCCGATACTTAAATCAGCGAAGACAGTGGTGTACTTATACATTAGAGGAAAGTACGCTCGATTACACATCCGAGCTGTTGACCTGCCAGATTTAGACTGCACTAAGGGTTTTCCAAACAGAACACTGGGTACTGCAAAAAGCTTAAACTAACAAGATAGTAGAAGAAACTATCTGGAATGTTAAAGAAACCAGAATTCACATACTTGCGGACTGCATAGCATTCCTTGGGGACTACCGGATAATAAAAAGGAACGCTCACCTAAACTGAAGCCTGTGGAATGTGGATATACTGAAATACCTTTATTACATAAAATACTGCTTCAATGACTCGATTAATTTTAATTCTTTCACTCGTATTAAGTCACTAATCTGGCAAGAAACGTCTCTGAGTCAAATATACTTTTATTCTTGAAAACTTGTCAATTTTTGGTTAATTTATCACAAAATACATCTTTCCCCAATCTCTAAATAAATTCCCAAGCTCATTTTTTGTCCTTACTAAACGAAATATTCTATTATTCCTTAAATCTTGTCAATTTAAGGTTAAATATTACAAGAGACGCCATACTATATTCTCTGAATAAGTTCCCAACATCAATTTTGGTCCTTACTGAGCGAAATATACCATCATTCCCCAAATCTTGCCAATTTTTGGCTTAATTATTACAAAATACATCTTACTCCAATCTCTAAATAAGTTCCTAACTCAATTTTTGGTCCTTACTGAGTGAAATATACCATTTTTCCTCAAATCTTGTCCATTTTTGGTTAATTATTACAAGAGACCCCATACTCTATTCGCTGAATAAGTTCCCAACATAATTTTTGGTCCTTACTGAGTCAAATATACCATTCTTCCTCAAAACTTGTCAATTTTTGGCCAAATTATTACAAAATACATTTTTTTCCAATCTATAAATAAGTTCCTAACCCCATTTTTGGTCCTTACTGAGCGAAATATACCATTATTTCCCAAATCTTGTCAATTTTTGGTTAACTATTACAAGAGACGCCATACTCTATTCGTTGAATAAGTTCCCAACATAATTTTTGGTCGTTACTGAGCCAAATATACCATTATTCCACCAATCTTGTCAATTTTTGGCTAATTTATTACAAAATACATCTTTCTCCAATCTCTAAATAAGTTCCCAACTCCATTTTTGGTTCTAACTGAGCCAAATATATCATTATTTATCAAAAGTTGACAATTTTTGGCTAATTTATTACAAAATACATCTTTCTCCAATCTCTAAATAAGTTCCCAACATAATTTTTGGCTAAATTATCCCAAAATACATTTTTCTCCAATTTCTAAATAAGTGCCCAACTTAATTTTTGTCCTTACTGAGACAAATATACCATTATTCATCAAAACTTGTCAATTTTTGGCTAATTTATTACAAAATACATCTTTCTCCAATCTCTAAATAAGTTCACAACATAATTTTTGGCTAATTTATCCCAAATACATGTTTCTCCAATTTCTAAATAAGTTCCCAACTTAATTTTTTGTCTTTACTGAGCCAATCATACCATTATTCATCAAAAATTGTCAAGTTTTGGCTTATTTATTACAAAATACATCTTTCTCCAATCTTTAAATAAGTTCCTAACTCCACTTTTGGTCCTTACTGAGCGAAATATACCATTATTCCTAAAATTGTGTCAATTTTTGATTAATTATTACAAGACACGCCATATTTTATTCGCTAAATAAGTTCCCAACTCCATTTTTGCTCCTTACTGAACCAAACACCAATAAATCAACGGAAGGTTTAAAAAAACTCCCAACTTTACTGGTTGCATAAGAACACCGAGCGATATATAAAATTTTCCGGCCTGCTGTGCTTTGCGGTTAGCTCTTGTAAGATTGTAAAAGTGTGCTATACTGATAAAGCCCCGAGGATCAGTCAGTGCCCCGTTGTTTACCAACACACATATTATACAGTAAAGGGGACCCAAAGTGCACTTCATTCGAATGTCTACTCATCTGTTCTAAAACAATTCCGGCATTTTACCTACGCGTACATACACATGGATGGATGGCTTTTTTGTACAGGGAAGGTTATTTATTTTTTAAAATAAATTTGTATGGAAATGGTAGATTTTCTATATATTTAATAAATTTGCAAGATTTTTCCAGTGAAATATCAAATTACCTATATTTGACAGTTATTGCTTCTTTTAGCCAACTGAGAAGTTAAATTTCTCTATTAGTGGTTAATAATTCTCTATTATTAGCCTTGGTCAATAATGGACAAATTCAAATATTTTGAGAATTCAGAGATAGTAGTTCAACAAAAACTTGTGCAACATAATATTGTATACCCAGGGGATTGTCTTTTACATATACTATTCTGCAATCTTAGATTTCCCTACTTTCTTATATTCTGCAACCAATTCTGGAAGCAGTTCTTTCACTCACTTGTTGGTACATTCAAAGTAGAATTATTAAATCCGTTGACTGCATGTTCTGGGTACTGGAACCTTTGACCAAACAGTTCATTTTGGCCAAACATTTTTTTGTTTTTTCTTGCTCTGAAAGCCCAATTGTTCTTCGAGCTGTGTGGCAACTTGCATTGTCTTGTTAGATGGTTATTAGTCGTTGGGATTTGGTTTTTTGAAAACTCAGCAATCACTTCTAGCAAACAAATCGATAAGTACCAATGAGCAGTAACAGCTCTTTGATCTAGTGGAGGTATTGTTGCTACACGATCCGCTTAAACCGATTTAGAGTTTTTAGACACCAATTGCTTTTTGTTCTTCCGTCAACAGATGCTGTATCCAACTAGATTTTGTTCTGATAATTCTTCATGTGAATTTTTTTTAATTGTGTTTTTTGAAATGCACAGTGATGCTCAAATTTCAAGATATTTGCGTCATGTCGAACTACCGTTATTGATGGATTTGTTCTAGGATCATCGCTAAGATTAATCTGTCCATGCCAACAAAAAATTGTCAACTAGTGTGGTGTGTACAGCTTTAAACAACCGGTCTGAAACTGTGGTTTTAAGTTAACTAAACATCACAGTGCAATTTTCAATTCCAGCTTGGACCACCCTGTTTAAAAGTAATTGAGTTAACCCTGTAGTTGTGTCGAGCCTGCGTTGCGTACTCGACAAGTGTGAAATGACGCCTTCGGCATTGTTCAACTCTTGCAAAACACACACCGGAGACTCAAACGCGTACTTCACGTTCGCCTTTTTTTTCGCCGCCGATATTTATGACATTTTTCAGAGAAAGTGTAGAAAATCCGTATTACTCATGCTACGTTCGTCTAATTTAACTTTTGACTAAATAAAAACCGTAAATTAATCAGATTAAATAAATTTTACCGACTTTAAAAAAAATCTTCTCTTTTTTATCCCCTTTCTGTTTTGAAATTAATGATTTCAACTGGCGATAAGTTGTTTATTTTTTAAATTATACAAATACAACATAAAGTGGCTTTTAAAAAACCACTGCGCTTTCTTATTATGGGCAAGTAAACGCGAGAGAACAAGAGATATTTTCCAAGTAGGCGTAAGAATCCAGCATATATATCAAGATAATTTTATCACGATTCTTTAACTTGGCGCCTCGGTCCCAACTTACAGCGATTTTAATAATTTTTACAACCGCGAATCGTATACCGCTAAACGACGATTAATTAAGGATCGTCTGATACCAGACAAAAGTTTGTATAGGCGTGGGAAATAGGGCTAGTGCTTTTATCTGATCATACTGTAAATATAGTTGCAAAACGTACCAGTTTTATTATTTCAATTTTAAACTGTTAGTGATTGTCAAATTTATGACTTTGAATCAATAAATCATGAAGACTATACAGGTTGTCCCACGACGAGTTAAAACTATCTGTATATGGCAAAATACTTGAAAATTACAACGTTTTGGTTTTTGATGGCAGACTTCCAGTTCTACCTGAAGTCGACTGTAATTTAGTTATTTTAAATAGAATACCCTGTATATTAATAAATTTTTAAAATCTAAGTAAAATTTTAGTATAGTTTTGTCTGAAAACTTTTCGAAAAATGCATATTTTTTGAGTTATTGAATTTTTTCTAAAAAATTTGACAATTGCAGACCCTTGTAAATTATTTTTTTTAAAAAGATACCCTTAAAGATATGAAAATGGTTTCTGTTCGGTTGCTTTTAGCAAGGTCAGACCTATTTGAATCTATGTTGAAAATTTTTTCATTTTATACAGGGTATGTATAAAAAGTGTTCAAAGTTTAACTTCATAAATATCAAATTTCTTTATTTTGTTAAATACAACCACGCGGTTTTTTCCATTTTAATGCATTCAGGGGTAAAAAAGAAGGCAAATTCATGTATACTTTCCTATACCATAAAAAAATTTTCAATTATCTAATAAACGCATTTGTATAACAATGTTTTTAAACAATAACAGATAAAAATTAAAAAAAATTATTTTTATGCAGCTTCTAATAACATAAAAACGGATCATTAATAGTATTTGAAAAAAAAAAATTTTTCAATGATTAATTTAAGTTTTTAACTTTGCAACGATAATTATTAATAAAAACCTGAAAAATAAACATTTTTTAATTTTTCCAACGGGGATCTATTGTGAAGCCTTACAAGAATTGCTCCAAGAGAGGAAAAAAATCTCAAATTTATAGTTTAACAATTATCACACTTGCAATGTTCATGTTCAAGCAGAAAAAAAATTATTTGTTAACAATTGAATAACTAATTGAAAAATTGTGATAAAAATTTTTTTCAGGCGGATTATTGTTCATTTATCTATCCAGTAAGCCCCTGAATTTTTTTCATTTCTTAAATTTCATATTTAATATGTTAAAATAATTTTTATTAATAAAGTGTCCAAAGTAGGCGTGGCATACGGAAGCCAGAACACCCGTTTTCGGCCGAATTTTCATCCCTCTGGGAAAATATTGGTCCTACAGTTCCGGGAGTCGGTTTTTTTTTAGGAAATTTCCTCCTATTTTCAAATCTTTTTTTTAATTTGAAAAATCTTTATTAGTTCTTGAGATATTTGCAAAAAACTAAACCCCCTTTTTTTTTAGTTAATTGTTAATAACTTTCGCAATTTTTGTTTGCGGAACTTCATTTTTTTCAAAAATCATCTAGATACCATCCCGAATCGAATGACACCTCGATCATAATTTTCGGAGACTGCTGAAAAAAGTTGGCCTATGTGCTTTATTTGCAGTAAGATATCCTACATCTCTAAAAATTTACAGAAAACATTTAATATCTGGATAACGGTAAGGTTCAGGTATAGGAAAGTATACATGAATTTGCCTCATTTTTCACCCTTAAATGCATTAAAATAGAAAAAACCGGGTGGTTGTATTTGAAAAAATAAAGAAATTTGATATTTATGAAGTTAAACTTTGAACACTTTCTATACACACCCTGTATAAAATGAAAAATTTCTCAACATAGATTCAAATACGTCTGACCTTGCTAAAAGCAACCGAACAGAAACCATTTTCATATATTTAAGGGTATCCTCTTAAAAAAATAATTTGTAAGGGTCTGCAAATTTTTTTACAAATAAATTAATAACTCAAAAAATATGCATTTTTCGAAAAAAATTTTCAGACAAAAGTATACTAAAATTTTACGTAGATTTTAAAAATGTGTTAATATACAGGGTGTTCCATTTAAAATAACATAGTTACAGTCGACTTCCGGTGGAACCGGAAGTCTGCCATCTTTGAAAATATTTTAGTTAAAAAGATCGCATCTGAAAACCGAAACGTAGAAATTTTCATGATTTTACTATAAGTATTTTGCCATATACAGATAGTTTTAACTCGTCTTGGGACACCCTGTATATCAGGGGTACAAAATTATGTAGGAAAGATATCGAAAAAGTGTCCAGCGGTAAGCAGTAAAATAGCAGATGGCGCGAGAATAGCTAAAGATCAAAAAAACACAGTTTAGTACCCCGACAGTCATAATGCCTAATTTTTTTACCGTATTTATTTATGTGACCTGCAATCTAGAGACAATTTCAATTAATTTAGTCATACAATTATTTTGTTCATATATGTAACGCATTCTACTTAAATTTTCCCTGTCCAAAACTCGTACAAAAGACCGTGGAAGTGTTATTCGTCTTCCAAATAAGGCACAATAATCTTTTGAAATTTTTACGAACCGTTATTCCAATACAATAACATTCGTGATGACGCTAGGCCAGGCATAAGTCAAAATAAATGAAAAATGAAATCTGTCATACATGAAGTTTATAAAAATTCGGCACAGTATTTAAATTATATTACCAAAGAGCTGCTACTAAAATCTAAAATCTTGAGATTATAGAGGGTATAAAAATGACGATAGTACTTCATATAAAACTCCATAAGTTAACGAACTGTAGGTCTCTAAAGTTAAACAATTTAAACCTTCATAAATGTCTGACGTTATAAACAGGATCTGGGGACCTATTCTCAGCTGCTGAATGTTGAGATACGCATACGTAATGTTTATAAATAATGCGAAGGCTTCTATTTTTGAACATTCGCAATTGGTTCGCATGCGTATGTATCATTCGAAATTGCAGCGAGCGGGATATTTTAAGTGAATCACATATACGAATGCGTATTTGCAATACATAACCTCGCTTTTGTATATGTTTTAAAGTGTATGGTGTATTCGTTGACATATATGTCAATGGGTGTATTACAATTCATTCGTGATTTTGAGTTCGAGTTAGTTTTGTAAGACTTCTCGTCATTAAATAAATGGCTGCACAGTTTGTTCACTTGCTTTTAATCCAAGCATCAGAAAATGCTGAAAAGAGAGCACCGCGAATTTATGAAAGACGGCGAAATCTCAAAATACCTATAGCAGTTTGCAAGATGCCTTTATATTTACCTTTATTAATATCCATTATCCTTGTATGCTAGAATTAACAAAAATCAGATCTGAGTTCAAATAAATTTCCCTTGGAACCCCAAAATACTTCTAGCAGTAAACATAAAACGAGCGTAGAATTGGGTAGAATTCGAAAATTTTATCAAATCCCCTGACGTACAATATTGGGCTTGTTCTCATAAGCATCACAGACAGTCTTTGACAATCCGGATTCGGCGTAAAGACTCTAAATCGTTCTAACGAGAACGCTTTTGGGTCTTTGCGCCGAATCCGGATTGTCAAAGACTGTTTGTGATGCTTATGAGAACAAGCCCAATATTGTACGTCAGGGGATTTGATAAACATCAGCTGAGCCACAGCATGTGCTAATGCTGTATTGCCATGTTTACGCGAGTGTGTTTAACTAACCGTTCGTAAACACTTGCGAACCACATATGCGAATAGGAAAGAATACAATATTCATTACGAATGCGCATGTAGCCATTCGTAAATTGTTATATGCGAATGCAAATTTGCATATGCTGAGAATAGGTCCCCAGCACCATCCTCTGATAATTCAGGTAAATGTAGGAATCAGGAATCAAAAAATGACGCGAGCGCGACCTTTAACCGGTTACCTCTTTGCCCCTTCGTAATGTCAAAGATCGTACGACCTTGAAAACTACAGCCCGTATTTTCGTGAGATTTCTAAGGTTTGCTTCCCTGGTTTTTGAATACTGACATTTCGTCTAGCCTCTAAATCGATATTGATAATATTCTCTTTGTGTTGTTTGAATTATTTGTTTTTGCTTCGCTTTCGTTTTGCCCAAATTTTCAAAAAGTGCCTTGTACCAGCTTGCACACATAACACTAAAAATTGCCCAAGCAAAATATTCGTTTTCGTTCCATCCTGACAAATACTGCCAACATAATTCCAGGCCCTATGTCGTCACTTGCCCCAAGTAAAACGAGGACCTTTTCCAATTTCCAGGGATATTTCAACCGGCGCTATTTAGTTACAGTGCTATTTTGTCGAACGTCATTTTGTCCGCAGCTGTTTTTGTTCTGCGCTATTTTTGTGCAGCGCTATTTTGTCCGTCGTTGTTTTTGTTTAGCGCTATTTTGTCTGTCGTTGTTTTTGTGCGACGCTATTTTGTTCGTCGTTGTTTTTGTGCAGCGCCATTTTGTACGTCGTTGTTTTTGTGCAGTGCTATTTTGTCCTTCGTTGTTTTTGTGCAGCGCTATTTTGTCCGTCGTTGTTTTTGTGCAGCACTATTCTGTCCGTCGTTGTTTTTGCGCAGCACTATTTTTGTGCGGCGCTATTTTGTCTGTCGTTGTTTTTGTGCGACGCCATTTTGTCTTTCGTTGTTTTTGCGCGACGCTATTTTGTCCAGCGCTATTTTGTCCGTCGTTGTTTTTGTGCAGCGCTATTATGTACGTCGTTGTTTTTGTGCAGCGCTATTTTTGTCCAGCGCTATTTTGTCTGTCGTTGTTTTTGTGCTACGCTATTTTGTCTGTCGTTGTTTTTGTGCGGCGCTATTTTGTCCTGCTCTATTTTTGAGCAGTGCGATTTTGTCCAGCGCTATTTTGTCCTGCGCTGCTTTCGTTCTGCGTTATTTTTGTGCAGCGCTATTTTGTCCTGCGCTGTTTTTGTCCAGCGCTATTTTGTCCGTCGCTGTTTCAACCTAGCGCTATTTTGACTAACGCTATTCTGCTACAGAGCCGTAAAACGAATATTCAAAATAACCCTAATATTCGCTCATCTTTTTTTATTAAAGTCTTTGTAACTTCTATATTCGAAACAAACCTACACAGTGTGTACGAATTTCTGGGACACCTTCCACACACCTCACATAACTTTGGTTCGAAATAATAGGAATTAATTTTAATCGAATTTGTGATTGTTGAGTAACTGTACTATTCCACCGCGGGCACAGATTAAAATTGGCTCAAGAAGAAATTTTGTAATAAATAATTTAAATTATTCAATAGTTTAGTCGAGCTGGTGTACGAGTAGCGCGCCAGCCAGGCGAGTGTCGGTGACTTTTTGTATAATACATTCACGCTTCTCAATCAAATCGTATAATAAATTGGAGATTCTTTATTATATTGCCAATCAAAAACGATTTATTATTTTATATTTAACGGTATACAAAACATTTTCTTTATATTCAATATACAAACAAATAAAATATTTCGATTAATTGAACGGTTAAGAACGTTTTGAAACATTTATCTTTAATATTTCCATAAATTATCTCAAACCATAAAAACATCCTATTTTTTACTGGAATGTCCCAAAAATTATATAATAGTTGCTGATACCAACAATACTCTATAAGCTGAATTATTATAAACAATTTAAAAGCAAAACCATCGAAACTCTAATCCGAAACCCCTACAACTTACAACTTCCTGTCAATTAATTCTAATTTCCATTTTAGATGGGATCATTACTTACGGACCACCCTGTATAATACAATAAACAATTCGGCTCACTTTGTCAAACGATTTCGGAAAACAAATCACGAAATATGAATACTGGCAATGATTCATTTACTCTGTGCGTTTTTCTAACCCTTTTTGTACCGCTTATACAAAAAACAGTATCCTCTTTTAATTCTTGCAATCCCCGCTGATGTTTGTATATAAAGGGTGTCCCGTAAATTAGAGGCATGATAGATCGCTAAGAAATATTTAAAATATCCAAATGCAACTTTTTTCTAACCTTCTTAGTTTGTGAGTTACAGGCTGTTTAAAGGTGTAGAAGAAATACACATTTTATTTCATATATTCTCGGGGGATGAAAGTACAAATAGAAAATTTTTTGTATTTTATTGTCTCTTCAAAATACATCGACAGTATTAATTATGTCAAATTCTGATAATTCAGTGGCGTAGTACGAGGATTTCGAAAACTTTTATTGTACCTTATTTTTGAAACACCCTGTATTGAAAGCTAAAGACTTTTGCAATAGAGTACACGCATATTTCATATTTTACTTCGATATTAATTTATAATAGTAAATATTAAACCAAAAATTACTAATAATAGGAAATAAACCAGTTTCCATTAGAAATTACTCCCAAATTTTAAAATAAAATTCAAATTTCAATGCACTTTCCGACCACAACCCGAGAATTTCCGAACGCTTCCGATGATACGTGTGATGTCATATCTCTTGTGTTTACTTATGTCAATGTGGCCAGTATTGCATTAGGTTATGTCACCGAATAGTAATTGTGTCTTTATATTGTATTTTAATCAACTATTAATAGCTTCATCGACGTAAAAATATCATTTATATGTTTGTTTGAGACCATCACATGTTTGTGTGCTTCTTTTATTTCTAAAATTCAACGTAAAGTGGAAAGTGGACATAAATATTCGATATTTCCGAGGATATTTTAAAACTTCTGGAAGAATATATTTTATTTACTAGTTCAGTGTTCAGTGACGATTCTTTCATATTTTGTGAGTAAAGATATGGCTAGCGAAGGTTTTCTAAAAGCACAAACTGATAACTTGTCCAAAGTAGACTCATTTATGCTGCTTGAATTTATGAAGGCAAACAGCTGCTTTAATGCAGTGAAAATAAGAGGAGTTAAAGCATTATCGTAAGAACGATTTAAACTGTTTTATTTATATAATATATACCAACCATATTTCGATGTGTGGTCGTAAGAAAATTGTTTTTATGGTTGATTCCTAGACATATAGGTACATAACCTCGAACTATTTAACAATAAAAATTACCAGCATAGAAGTAGGTACTTACATTAAAATGGTCTTCACAAACAAAAGTAATGCCCTTCTCTTAAGTGTATTTTTGCTTGCGCCACCAGGTAAAGTAACAAATATTTTGTCTGGAGTTGTAATAGACGTTGATTTACACACTGGAACAATGCAATACTTGGAATACAAAGTTTTTTTTCGGCTTTATCCATTTTTAAAGCTTTCAGAAACAAATTAGGTCACAAGAACTCAGAGCGTGATACACGAATAAGAACGTAAACAAATGACGTCACACCATGGGGCAGCCATCTTCATGCGTTTTGGCGGACTTTCAAATTTTATGAATCTTAAAGTCGTTTTAAAAGTAAAGTTTATATTTTTTTGAAAAAACAGACATGCAAGGTGTTAGGAGACCTGATAAAGCGTCAATTCCCACCAATAGCAAAATTTATGCTTGTACCCTATTCTCTGTCATCTATTTATGATTCATTTCTCAATTTTTATTGTACCAGAAATTCGAATTCAAGAGACATCAAATCTTATGGTTAGGTTTTCTCGAATTTTGTGTATCAATTTTTACTTGGTACGCTCGCACTTTGTTCACAAACAATAATCTATCAATAATCTTGTAACTGTTTCATTTCACTCAAAAACATTATGACCAAAACAACCTTTATTGTACCTTATTTCTGAAACACCCTGTATTGAGAGCTTAGTACTTTTTACTGCAATTCTTTATTAAATTCTCTACATAAAAGGTACTCTTTGTTGAACTCGACAGAACACTCCATTTTCAATACTTTTAAACTTTTTATTGCAATAAGACACTTTTTTATGTTGTAATGTTTTTAAATAAATTTGTAATATTCCTATATTTCTTCTTAACACTTCATCTTCCCTTAAATAATTATGAATTACAAACCCATGAGAAACGTTTGTGTTTAAATTATTTGTAAGTGATCTTCAAGTCAGTACCTACTACACAAACAGCTTAAAAAATTGTCCTACTTTAATAATAAGTTAAAAATCCTAAAAATGGAGTGTTCTATCGAGTTCAACAAAGAATACCTTTTATGTAGGAAATTTAATAAAGAATTGCATACAAAAGTCTTTGGGTGTAAATACAAGGTGTTTCAAATATATGGTACAATAAAAGTTTACGAACCCCTCGTACCACGCCACTGGCTTATTAGAATTTGACATAATCATTACTGTCAATGTTTTTTGAAGAGACAATAATCTACAAAAAAATTTAAATTTGTACTTCCATCCCCCGAGAAGATATGACAAAAAATGTGTATTTCTTTTGCACCTTTTTACAGCCTGTATTTGGGTATTTTAAATACTTCTTAACGATCTATCATGCCTCTTATTAACGGGACACCCTGTATATCAAACCAATGTGATGACACTAGTACCAAGTTGCATACAATACTCTTGGCTAATGTGGCTGTAGACTCTTATCTTATTGATTTTATCAACTTAATGTGGACAAGTACGAAGAATTCACCGAAGAATTTGTAGCGCGGTTAAAATGGAACTTATCTAAGCAGAGAGAAATTAAAATTGCGTGGGAATTTGATACTGAAAATTTCTTTGTTTGAAAATTTTCCAATTAGAAATTGATCCTCTTAAATAATTAAAATTTTATGTCTATAGATGTACTTGAAACGCATGATGAAGTGTATAAAACAGCCGACAGTCAATTTTTTTCCTTTAAATACCCTCAACTCGAAAAGATATATAGTGTACTATAGTTAGTTGGAATGTCGTTCATTCCTTTTTAAAACAAAGCGTTGTTAAAAGTCTACTTTATATACATGTTTAATGGTAAAATGTGTTGGAGATTTTAAAGCTTTCTTGATACACGGGACGGCATTTAACAGGTTTTGTCTTTAAAACATTTTTTTGGTATCCAAAATGGGAATTTTTTTCTTTAGAGGTATTTGGATTCTATTCGAGACACATACGATTTACACAAGTACGACAAGAAAAATATTAGAAAACCTACTTGAAAGAGAGAGAAGAATAATTGTGCGCAGTCAGCGATGGGCGTGTGTTCAGTGCCCCCCTATTTTAACCCCTGTTGCCAAATGTACTTGTCTCTAAAAGTTATTCCCAATTTTTGTCGGCTACAATGTTAAAAACCAGTAATTTTTAAAATCGAAAGCAGTGTATATGTTACCGTGAAAGACCGAAAATAGTGAATATCAACATTCGCCGGTGGATGTCGACAAATTTCAAGTGCCTTGGTGAAAGTCCGAACATTTCTTAATTCTATTATACATTCGGACTTTCACCGGTATATGTCGACAAACACAAATGAGGTCCGGTGAATCTCGGACATTGCACGTCACAGTCAAACACAAGGCTCAGTTGAAAGTTGAAAGAGCCAATCAGGACATACAAAATATTTTAACTGCTTGGATGCAAGACAATTATTCAAACAAGTGGTCAGAAGGTTTGCCGTTTGTCCAATTCGCCAAAAACAAAACTTATCACGAAGGAATATGCCAGAGTCCTTATGAAGCCCTGTTTGGCGTTAAACCAAAAAGGGGTATAACATCGTCATCCCTTGCTCGCGGGCAAATTTCAAACATTGAGACCGAAGAATAGCTAGAAGCTTATGTTGAAACAGACATGGATAATGAAAATACCATTGTAGCTGATCCGCAACCTGGCACGTCTTCATCTCAAGCACTGACTGATCCGCCATCTAACACATCTTCATCTCCAGCACTGACTGAATTACACGAGCTAATTTATTTAAAAAGAGTAGCTGCAAAAGAGAATGTTCTACTTCAAGCAACAAAAATGTTGCAAACCTCAAAAAAAAAATTTCCCCCTGCCCAAATTGGTGATACCGTAAGACTTCAAGTCCCTGATGTCGACCGTGGTCGTACAGACCCTCGAAATGTGTTAGCGGTTGTTGTTGGAATAGAGGATTCAGACTTTTATAGATTAGCTAACAAAAATGGTACCTTGAAGCAGCTTTTCACCCGAAATCAGTTCGTAATTTGTAAAGAAAAGTTACTTTCCATGGAGGAAGTTTCAACAAAAGAAATGTCGCTAAGAGAAGCAACTTCTGCTAATTCAAAAAGTGGAAGGCTATACACGTTGTAACTGCAAAAGAAAGTGTTCTACGACTAAATGCAGCTGTAAAAGCAAGGACTTTTTGCGCAATTCGAAGTGCCACGGTATTTTAAGTTGTTGCAAAAAATAAGATAGGTATTGTTCTTATTTTTTAAATTTCATTATATATTTTTATGTTCTACTGTTTGTTTTGAGTTCAACAAAGTCCTTCTCCCATATTATTTTAATAAATAAAGACCTATGGATTTTTTTTCGACAATCGCCGGTGTAAGTTAGAAATTTAGAAACTTCTCCCAATAAATACGGCGTTAAGAAGAATGCTGTGAGGAAGAAAAGTAGAAAGAGTGTATATGAGAAGGACTAACAAAGAATTATATAACGTTTATCGTGAACCCAACTATTACATCAAGAAGACTTCAGTGGTTAGGGCACATATAAAGGATGGAAGGAGGAAGAATAGTGAAACAAATAGCATGGAGAGTTCCGGAAGGCAAGAAGAAAAGAGGCAGACCAAGGAAAAGATGGAGGGAAGTTCTACAAACCTGAAAGAAAAGAATGTGAACCGATGGAGAGAAAAGGCCAAAGATAGAAAAGTATGGAAAGGAATTACAAAGCTATTGGCATAAAAGAACTGTTAAAAGCCATTTATATAAATACGGCGTTATCCCGTGTTTAAAGTCAATTGCAAAATAAGTTATTTATTCCTTGGGAAAGTACCAAACATTCTAAATTGGCTACGCTGCTTTCATATCAGATTGGTAGCTGGAACTGAACACACGCCCAACGCTGACTGCGAACAATTATTCTTCTCTCTCTTTCAAGTAGTTTTTCTCATATTTTCCTTGTACTTGTGTAAATCGTATGTCTCGAATAGACTTTTCGCGATCTGTATATTTATTAAATTACACAAAGAGATTAGTTACAATTATAATGAAATCCTATTAGAAGTCAAATCCCTATAGATTCAACAGTTCAAACAAAAAAAAAGAAAATGGTTGGTTTTTTGTGATAATAGCAAACAAAGAGATTCTTCGTTATCAGGATTTATATGTTACAGTCACGCGCTTTGTATTCGGTGAATAAATAGGAAGCTTTGATTAGAGGAATACGAAATTTTTTCCAATTAGTGAATGCAATAGGCTTCAAAATGTTTCATTTTAACCAAAAGTTACTAAAAAACGTGTTCCGAAATAGTTCAGTTCAAATATCCCTTGATTGACTTGACGGCTGCACTGGTTTAAAGATACTTTTTTTTCGGTACTAATTTGCGATTCTAATAATGTTTGGATACCTCAGTCATACGTATAAATTGGAAATTCTGAAATCGGTTCTTATCACACAATACATTGTTCAATCGAAACATAATTTTTCTACAAATCCGAAACTATATTTAATATTAAAAAAACAATTGCTCTCTTTGTTTAAATATCAATTTGTCTCATTTTTTTGTTGTTATCTAACTGATAACATTCTATTATTTATACAGTGTGTCTACTTAAGTTGGACTCATATGGGAAACTTTTTTATTAATGGTTTTAGGAAAAAAAGTTATTCCTCATAAAAAGTTCTGCATTATCTAAAACCTCAAATGCAATCATTAGATATTTCTTATTTTGAGCCGTATACGAGGTTTGTCAAAAAATATTAATCTTACTCAAGAGTAAAGTACCTTTATTTTCAACAATACAGAAAAATTGTAAGAAGTAAAGTTGTTTAAAATTAAAAGTTATATTCAAATTTGCAATTACAGCTATTTAACATGAAAATTAAGATTTGGTGATTATTTACTATACATTCCGTATTAATTATTCTGGCTTGGTACAATTTAATGTAATCTAGGATGCTCTGTCATGAAGTATTTGACAGTGAATGTCAGAATGGGTTAGTTTTTTTAAAATTACAGTAAAAATGGCAGCTTTACTGACTTGTGAAGAAAAAATAGAAATAGTTTTAATTGTTGGAGAAAATTACAATACACATAGAGAGGCAGCAAATATTTTCAACAACAGACATCCCCAAAGAAGCATCGGGTATTCAACAGTTACAAATCTTAATTTTCATGCTAAATAGCTGTAATTGCATATTTGAATATAACTTTCAATTTTAAACAACTTTACTCCTTACAATTTTTCTGTATTGTAAAAAATAAAGGTACTTTACTCTTGAGTAAGATTAATATTTTTTGACAAACCTCGTATACGGCTCAAAATAAGAAATATCTAATGATTGCATTTTAGGTTTTAGATAATGCAGAACTTTTTATGAGGAATAACTTTTTTTCCTAAAACCCATAATAAAAAAGTTTCCCATATGAGTCCAACTTAAGTAGACACACTGTATAAGTACTTCACCCTAACAATAATATTTTCAAATATTTTTTTAAATCTTATCAAACATCATTTCTTATTTTTGAAATTTTGGGTTTCCACACATAAGTTTGCATTATATTTCATTAGTGAGCCCCCTAACAAAAAAATTCTGTACGTCACTGAACTCTTCAATTTTATATCTGTCAAAATTTTTTATAACCTTTTTTTATATTTTTCTTAATTAAGAAGTTATAGCACCTTTTAGTTTTCGACAGTTTTCAATAATCGCCCTGTATCTTCCAACTGCAGGGAGTTACGAAATATTTAATTAGGCTATCGTTACTTTAACAAAAAAAGAAGTCATAACATTTAAACTGCTTTTCTTCTATCCCTTCTAGTTTACGAGATACCCTGCAAAACACACCAATATGGGACACCCTGTACAAATCTGGTAATTATATAAAGTCCGCCTAAATTGTTTCAACTTCAAAAACTTTCACATGATACGATATAACGTCCAGTGATAACATTACCCTTGAAAATAAAAACAATAAATATTATTTTGATTACCTCTCGGTATTAAACGTTTTATCAGGATCAAGTAAGTCATGGCTAGATAAATTTAATTCGAACCTCAATTTGTGAAACCAGATAAACTAGAATGAAAAAACGGTTATTTTGAATGTCTTATCTCTTTATTTACCAAATAGTTTATTTATATAAGACATTTTTGGTGTGGTACCCCTTTTTATTAGACCAAAGTCACATAAAAACCACAATTTCATTTTATAATAGTATATTATACACAAAGGTAGTGAAGACTATTATTATTGACCGAGCATCAAGATTATATATAAGGTGCGAGATTTATAAATGTCTTCAACACCATGTTGTATATACAATTTTTTCTACTTTAAGCCAAATTTAAGACAAAAATTAAAAATAATTCACAAACGCACCACAAGAAGCGTTTACCCCGTCGTCTGACTGACAAGTACACTGTCATTTTTCGATATATTATGAACGTACTCGTTATGTCATCAGTCATTTTTGGTTGAGCGCGAATTTTAAACTAATGGCATTTTTATTGAAATAATTTTATCTTGATAGGTAATTTAAACCAGCAAATATGTTGAGGATAATCTCCTGGGTCTACAAAATTATGTTGAACTACTATCCCTGAATATCTTCTGTAAGTTCCTTGTGGCATTACTTAAGTTTATCTTGACAACGGTAGCTGGAACGCTACCGAAACGTCGAAATAAAAAACATAATTGTGGTTTGATTCCCAAAAGAATAAGAGAAAAAAATAATACTATCCCTGAATTCTCAAAATATTTGAATTTGTCATTATTGACCTAGCTTAATAATAGAAAATTATCAACCACTAATAGAGAAATTCAACTTCCCAGTTGGCTAGATAAAGCAATAATTGTCAACTTCACAACTAGTAGTGGAAAAACAGCGTTTTCTAACGTTGTTAATATTTATTTTCTTTATTAACATCAAACAAAACCGATCTATCAGTGGCTCCCAGGTAAAAAAGTCTTAATGTTGGAGCTTCCGAATGGATTAGAATATGTCGTTCCGTCAAGCCTAAAGCACCTCCCCATTTAAGACAATTTCTCTGCTTTGTACGATAGATCCTCGCCAAAAGACCATACAGAGTGAGTTTTAAGTCTGATCACCTATCAATTCTCGTTGGATGCCTGAATCCCACACCCAATATCCACAAAAACTGAGTGTATGGGCAGGAATAATAGGCGACAAAATAATTGAGGGAAACATATTGTCCGAAAAATTTAGATTTATTCGAAAATAATATAGTTTATTTACGATAAAAAGACGATGACGTTGCAAAACAAAATATTGTGATGTTGCCAAGCTGTAGCTTTTTTCTTTACTTAACGAAAACTGGTTAAGTCAATCTGATGTTAGATTGACATTTCTTACAGCAGTAAGCGGGAGCTGCGAGTCCCCATTTCGGCATTCTGGTTCAAAATAGCTTAACAAAGATGTTACCATCTCTTGACATTTACTGTTCAGCTGCTTCTGCATTTTATTAACAACACACTGCAGATTTGCCTAAATAATTAGTTATGAAATTAACTGTTTTTTTGCTTTTTTTGTTATTAGAATTTAAGTGCCTCGACAACTATGGCCATTGGCACTGTACAAAAGACAAAAAGACATATTATAAATACATACACTATCTTAAAACATATAATATGTAAAATACTCGGTAAAATATCAATCTAGTTTATATTTTGTGGTAGAGGTTAGTTGATTTGAGGAATTTTGTCTTTGGGATTTCAGCAGTGCAGTTTAAAAGCTCTCTCAGGTTTGGTCTTAGGTCTAGGCGCTTGTATGTAATGGTGTATTCCTGGCAGTCTGTGAGAATATGTTTAACGGTTAAAGCACTATTGCAGTGACGGCAGACGGGAAGGTTTTCAGAAGACATCAAGTAACCATGTGTGTATCTGGTATGGTTGATCCGCAATCGTCTAATGACAGCAGCTTCTCTCCTGGTTAGAAAATCGAGAGAGAGACAGCCGATTAATGGTTGGGCTGTTTTGCTGTTGTGCCAAAAATTTTGCCAGGGCTCTTTGACGGACTTTTTTAATAATAGTTTTATGTCATCTGTGAGCTGGAACGTTGTTGTGGTGATGGAAGAAGAGGCTTCTTTAGCATGGTGGTCAGCGTTTTCATTGCCAGTAATTCCAATGTCAGATGGGAGCCAGATAAGACAGACTGTTACATCACGAGCTGAGAGAGTTTGATAGATGTCATGGATATTTTGAACTATTGGATGGTCAGTAAAGATAGTATTGAGTGAATTAATTGAGGAAAGTGAATCGGTACAAATGGCGCTTGACAGAAGAAGAGATTTGCTTGAAAGCTTGGAAGATGCTATACAACTCACCAGTGTGAACGCTACATGTTGAGGGCAACCGATAGGAACCTATTAGTTCGTGGTTGGTTGTGACGGAGCAGCCAACACCAAAAGAAGTTTTTGAGGCGTCTGTGTAGAGAACTACATCATATGGTGTTTTTTCTAATATTTCCTAAAATGCTTTCTTTATAAGTATGTTGGGCGATTCATGTTTATTGAACTTGGTAAGGGAGGTATTGAATAGAGGAAGTTGTTTAGTCCAAGGAGGGATATGAGGTTGGGGGAGCGGAGTGGTCATTAAAGTGTCGGTATTCTCAAGCAATGGGAGAAGAAGATGGACAATAGATTTTACGCTACGTTTGGAAGTAGTGTTGGAAGGATGATGTTGAGACATTGATGTAAACAAAGGGTAAACAGGGTTAGAAGGGTTAGAAGATGTTGATGCAGCGTATGCAAGGAGGAGGGATTGACGTCTTAGGAACAGGGGTGGCTCATTTGCTTCACAGTATAGACTAGCAGCTCGACTAGAACGGAAAGCACCGAGAGAGAGTCGAAGGGCTGTATTGTGAATAGAGTTCAGTGAGTCGATGGTGGATATGGAGGCTGACATGTGAATAAAGCTGCCGTAGTCTAGTTTAGAACTGATGAGGGAGTTGGCGCATAAGTCGTTTATTGAAAGTATGAATAGGTTGGGGCTTAATACAGATCCCTGAGGGACACCATCAACTGTTTTTTTAAATCTTGAAGAAACAATGAATTTAAAAGCACCAAAAAAACTTGCAAATATTAGACGATTATCGAATATCAATAATCGTCAAAACAAACTGGGGAATTTTACCAGTTGATCTGACAACGTCTTGAAGTTTTGCCAACCCGTTAGCTGTAAACTACCCTGGCTGAAGTAGAAATTTCATATTCAATATCCCAAACTACAATATTCGGCTTCAACAAGATGGTGTGTATTTCTTATTTCAAAAACAACTGACTATATATTTTTAGTCTTCGTAAACGTGTAGGGACCGATCTATTGAGACATATCGAATTCGTGACCGTAATAAACCCCCTTTGTAACCTGTCAAGACCTCAGAAAAGCATTATCGGATCTTAGATATTTTTCCTTTCAAGATATGAATGAGTCAGAACAAATGCTTCTGACAGGTCTTGTATATGGAAATTTCATTATTGCATATACTTTTAAGGCGCAGTCGTATAATAAGCGAGAAAATTTGAATAGATTTTCCATTATTTCTTAAGGAAAATTATTTATTTATAGGGGGATTAACAAGTTGAGAATTTATGTACTTTTCCTTTAAATATTTTAAACAGAATTTGGAAGAAATCCTTCTTGTTCGTGTGTAAAATGATGAAAATTAAGAGAAAATCGAAAGTTTTAAAATATTATCCTGGATATTTGCCAGGAAAACAAGTATGACTCATCCGTATGCAGTTATTCAGTGTATTTTCCAGACGAAAAAAGAAGGTTTTTGAACTACTTATTACGAAACTGTTTGGCAATCACCTTGATTCTCTTGGTAAACAAAATTTGATTTTTCTATATTTGTTTTTAAAGCAAATTTCGTTGTGATTCATGAAAAATTTTCGTGAAACTGAATGTCGCAAAATAAACACTTTGATGCTGCTACTAACCAACAATTTCCAAAAAAATTCCAATACAACTACTAAATTTGTTCAAAGTGAACCAAAGAAAAATATGCTATTCCATATACAGGGTGGTCCTTAAGTAATTGTACAAAGAAGTACAGTACAATCTTCACTTCAAAATAATACAATTTATACCAACTAGCCTTGATAAAATGTTGAGATACAGGGTGTTGAACATGAAATTTTAATTTTAGTACAAAATACATCGAAATAGATACAAAATTATTATTTCTCATATTTAAAAACCCCAACCTCAAATTTTTGTGCATATACATCAAAAAGCGTTGAAGTTATTGTAAAAAACGAAAATTACACCCTGTATCTCTCTTAATATCAACATTTTATTAAGGCTAGTTGATTTAAAATCACAATATTTTGAAGTGAAGATTGTACTGTACTTAAATGTACAATTACTTAAGGACCACCCTGTAGAGCGGTCAAGAGGTATACTCTCATCTCCCAATCAATATTATTCAAAGGGATCTACTGTTTTTCTTTTCCAAAAATTGAGAATGTACTGCGTGGTCAAAGGTTCCCCAGCAGATGCTGTCTCGCATTCAAAAACTATATTATAATATAATTTTAATTTAAATTCTGAATTTATTGCTGAAAAATCATTCACATTTTCTTCCCTTCGACCCCGTAATATTGAGAAACGTTTTTTTAAATAACAATTTCGTTCTATTAAATAATTCTCTAAAATAACGAAACTTTTATCAAGCCGGCAACAGCGCTAAACATCCACCGTAAATTCAATTGGAAGATAATTGATGGCACCACTTGTCGGCTCTGAAATTTAAATTTCAAATAGATTCGCGCTCAGCTTTCTGTATTATCAACATTACGTAGTTCGTTTAATCCGTTGTAGATGGCATTAGCTACAATGTATTCCAAATACACAGTGGTTCTTTATAAATGAATTTTAATAAATATTTTGCTGGATTTATTTGCGGTAAATAAAAAATTGATTTGTTTTTTTTTTTCAAGTATAACTGGATTTATTTAGTTTTCTCGGTATAAGATTTGAATTGACGAGGTCTTAAGATTTATATTTCGAATGTAGTTACAATGTTATAGGGTGTTTCATAAATAGATGTGAAAGTAAGAGTTAAGAGGTAAATTTTTTTTAAAATATAACACCCTATATTTTACCTTAGACCTAAAATTAACTTGACTTCCACATTGCAAAAATATGGGGTTGTAATCTGTTACTTTTATACAGGGTATTTTAAAAGTTGTAACCAATTTTCCGACAGAATCATAACAAGTTCAATGCCCTGTATAATTGGATATCAGTGAAAGAGACCAAACGTTACTTCCAAATTTGAATATCACTACCAAATTTGACATTTCTAAAATACTACAAAAACAAGGATTATTTATTTTTCTCTTATTTTTTGGGAATCAAACCACAATAATGTTTTTTATTTTTTATTTCGACGTTTCGGTAGCGTTCCAGCTACCGTTGTCAAGATTAATAGTAATAAAATAATTTTTGGTCCCTATCTGACACAACGAAAAAAATATGACAACTAGACAATCAATAATATTTTAAAGTTTAAGACTACAAAACTTTGTTGTCAAATTTTATTAAGGCCCATTCATAGTAGATTACACCTCTGGTAAAATGTGAAATAAAATATTTTATTTTATGAGATTCTAACGATATCATAGTCTACTAGAAATGGAATCCAGTGGAGTGCACGTTCCGGGAACGGTTTTTATTGAGATTGCGCTTTTTTTCGCTTATTTTTGAAATGTTAATAAAACGCGTTTATTAAATAAGTACTTGTATGTTTTCTCTTCAGATTTTTTTATTTCATGGCCGCTGTTATTTCGCGGATTACACGAGAGGAGGCTTGGGGGGCTAAAGCCTAAAGCCAATAAGTACCTTTCTTAGTTTTAATTGAAATCTCAATTTATTAATTTCTTGCATGAACACCGCTTTTACATTACATGGTTTTTTGTTATTATTTTTCATTTGAAATTATTGTGGGTTTTAGTTTTTGCTTGCATGAATTCACCTATAGTCTTCATGTTTATCACACTAATCTAGATAGTAAATTTTCAATTTCAGTTTTCAATGTGTTTTGAGTACTTTAATTTAATTTCTTTTCAAAGGATTTCCTTCGTTTCTAGTTCGCTACAATTCAGGGTAAATAATTACATTTATTTTTGTCCTGAATTTCTAACTTACTCTTTCTTTTCTTATCCATGTTATTTCAATCTATATAATGACATATCTAACCAATAAATTACCATCCAAACAAATTTTTTTCTTCCTCTGTACACAATAATTATTCTATAATAGTTCCTTGTGTTTTATAATACTTTCTCTCGGCAAATGAAGCGTGACAAATCTCGAAATCACGCTAAACACACAATTACAATCATAGTTTGTAATTCGGTATTCAATATATAGAACAATTTTGTTTCGCATAGGCACAATCCGCAAATTACTGAGCACGTCATGGTGACATAATCATTCAGGCGGTGCATTGTATCGTCACAAATTACAAATCGCTCTAAATATAATTTGTGTTCAATCAAATGTCGAAACTTCTTAGAAATTATAGTACTTATTTTAAAGAGATTGTCCAAGGTTGTTGTTTTTTTATTGTATCTAAGAAAAACTATCAATTTGCTATAAAATATTGCTATAAATATAATATCCGCTTTAAAATGTGTGATGTAGTATTTTCAGTTTTAAAACAGTAAGCACTATACATAAAATGATATACTAAGAGCCTCTCTACTATAACCTTTGCTTTGCATATATATTGCGTACGCCCTCCTGTTATGCTAGAGAATCTTGTCTTAACTTGTCCTTATTACTAGATTTCGAATGGCAAACCTCAGGTCCTCCATATACTGGGAGTGTTGTGGTTTTACCTCCCCTAGCCATGCCTTCAGAGTAGCAAAGTAGTATGATCCTGATTATTCTTCTATTCTGGCTTAGTAGACACCCCGTGAATTTTGGCTCAGGATATTTGATGAACTCTTTGGCTTGCCTGATTCTTGTGCCTTGTTCTACCATTCTTGTGATTTGGTGCCCAAGCCAAGGACGATCTATTATGATTAGCTTTTGTAGCGTCTCCAAGCAGTCCCAAACTAGTTCGGAGTTTATTTGCATAAAACTGATTGCTTTTATAGAACAGGTATTTTCCTCAAACTCATGCCTTAATACTTCTCCTGCTTAGTGCTGTATTGCTGTATCTAATCATAGTGAGAATTTTTGTCTTCGATTGTCTATACAGGATCTTTCTAGGATATGTAAAAAACTGAAAATTATTTGGATGAAAAAAAATATGTAAACATGTTTTACGATTTTGCCTAAACTACTGGCAACATTGTAATAAAATTTTAAAAGAATATGTTATGAAAGCTGGTACATCCTATGAATATGTTTTTATACCTTACTTTCCTAGAGGGCACTAGTTACACTGTTTTCTCAAGTTTTTGGTGAGTATACTGACATTTAGATATTTAAAATATATATTTGTATGGTTGTAGCAAATAATAATAATTAATTTGTAGATATGTATTTAATAATAAATGATTCCTAATGTTAACTTTTGGGCTTTTTTCCGCATGTTAGTAGAAAAAATAGTGTACCTTACACGTGCGTAAAGTGACTTTTTCGCACGCGATTGCTGGCCGAACTCCGTTAGAGTGTCGTTAGGACATCTGCGATAGCGTGCGGAAAAGTACTAGTTACGTAAACTACTATTTTAAGATTAGAATAATTAATTAAATTTCAAGGTAACTTACAAACATCATTCAATTTTACATCAAAAAGGTATTGATAAAACTCGATACTGTGTACAATTTTTTCGGAATAATTTGAGTTGAATATTATGAAGTCATAAAAACTGATGCTGGTATTAAGTTATGTTAATTAATTAGTATGCATTATACAGGGTGTATATATGAATAGAGTACACGCATATTTCATATTTTACTTGGATATTAATTTATAATAGTAAATTAGATATAAAAAATTACTAATAATATGAAATAAACCAGTTTCCATTGGAAATTATGCCAAATTTTAAAATAAAATTCAAATTTCAATGAACTTTCCGACCACAACCTGAGGATTACCGAACGCTACCGATGATACGTGTGATGTCATATCTCTTGTGTTTACTTATGTCAATATGGCCGGTATTGCATTGGGTTATGTGTAGTTGTGTGTTTATATTGTATTTTAATCAACTATTAATTGCTTCATCGACGTAAAAATATCATTTATATGTTTGATTGAGACCATTACGTGTTGTGTGTGCTTTTTTTTATTTTTAAAAGTCAACGTAAAGTGGAAAGTGGACATAAATATTCGATATTTCCGATGATATTTTAAAACTTTTGGAAGAATTTATTTTATTTACCAGTTCAGTGTTCAGTGACGATTCTTTCATATTTTGTGAGTAAAGATATGGGTAGCGAATGTTTTGTAAAAGCATAAACTGATAACTTGTCCAAAGTAGACCTATTTATGCTGCTTGAATTTATGAAGTCAAACAGCTGTTTTAATGCAGAGGAAATAGGAGGAGTTAAAGCATTATCGTAAGTACGATTTAAACTATGTTTATTTATATAACATATACCAACCATATATCGATGTGTGGTCGTAAGAAAATGATGTTTTTATGGTTGATTCCTAGACATATAGGTACATAACCTCAAACTATTTAAGAATAAAAATTACCAGCATAGAAGTGGGTACTTACATTAAAATGGTCTTCACAAACAAAAGTAATGCCCTTCTCTTAAGTGTATTTTTTCTTGCGCCACCAGGTAAAGCAACAAATATTTTGTCTGGAGTTTTAATAGACGTTGATTTACACACTGGAACAATGCAATACTTGGATTACAAAGTTTTTTCTCGGCTTTATCCATTTTTAAAGCTTTCAGAAACAAATTAGGTCACAAGAACTCAGAGCGGGATACACGAATAAGAACGTGAACAAATGACGCCACACCATGGGGCAGCCATCTTTATGACGTAAAGAGCGTTTTGGCGGACTTTCAAATTTTATGATTTGTAAAGTCGTTTTAAAAGTAAAGTTTATATTTTTTTGAAAAAATAGGCATGCAAAGTGTTAGGAGAGCGTCAATTCCCACCAATAGCAAAATTTATGCTTGTACCCTATTGAAAACTTTTACTTTTCAGTTTTCTACCTATCCACTTATTTTTTGAAACATCCTGTATAAACTACATACTTCCCCTTCACGTAACACCCACTTCTTTAGACATTGTCTCTCTGTTATTCTATAGCTTCCTCTCTCCCAATCACAGAATGGCAGTATATTAAAAAGGATACCAATATACCAATTCAATGTCTGTCGTGGCATGTAGCCATAGAAGTAGTTGTTGCTTCTTTGAAAAGTGATTTTTATCAACTATGTAAGGCATTGTAATAGTATGATACTATTATCTTGACATCTATTGTATTTTTGTGTTCAAACAAACTCATAAAAATAGGAACTAATTTTGGATTATAATAATTACTATTTTTACCGTCTTTTATAAAGTACCGCTTCCTTTCATTTATTATTTTGTTATTAAAGAAGTGACTTAGAACGGATCCACCTTGGCATATTTTGAATTAATATGCTAGAAACGATTGTATTATTTACCGACTAGCTAGGTACAATATTATTTGTTTGGTTAAAATTCATTCCTCGTATCGTTTACTTCCTGTCCTATTCGGAGCCAGATAAATAGATATATAGCGAGGGTTTATTAAACCCGGGTATTTATTATATTTTAGAAATATTCCTTAAACGTTTTTTCGATGAGAAAATTTATTATGCGGGTAGGAACGTTACTTTGTTACAGATTTTAGAATTTAATTGTTTTAAAAAAAATCTGATTTTGTTGAAAGATTTGCTCGAGTCGGCGGTACCACCTGTCGCAGGTGCAATTGGTACGATCAATTTCCTGCGGCGTCCATCGGCAGTTGCAATCATTTTTTTTCATGTTTTATTTTTTTTTGCAGTGATGCAAGTGTTCTGATGAAGGGGCACTGGCTTCGTGAATTTAGGACGTTCGTTGTTTGTTTATAATTATTTTTTAAATCGAGGTTCCACTAATTTTTCTTTTGTAGGCCAATCTGAAAATTACCGTAATTTTTTTTAGATTTATTTATTCGTAGTTTTTATAATTGGGTGAAAACTACACTGGCTGTCGAAGAAATCCGATCTCTAGTGCCCGATTCAACTCTAGGAAATATCTAAATCGGATTCCACCAACCTAGTTAAGAAATAGTTGGATAAAAATTATATTTTACTAAATAAAATTGGTACCACTGTCTAATATTATCCTGAAAACCAATGGGTGGAGATTATGATTACGACATTTTTTTTGAATATGATGAAGTATTAAAATACAGGGTGTTCCATTTAAAATAGGCCTGATACTGCACATTGAATGATCTAATAATGAAAATTAAAATTCTGAACACCCTTCTAAGAGATATTTAGTATTCAATCGTGGAATACATTCAACGAATGTCCAACTATTTAGATGTAAGAGAAAATTTGCCAGAATTTGTTATATCAATAAGTTATTAATTTTTTTCGAAATGTTCACATTTAAAAAAAAGTCAGCATAACTCGGAACCCTCTGTATTTAGGAATAGGAAACCATTATAAAGGAGCCTTTTATTTTCTAGGGGCAATCAGAAAATGTAATAAAATATAGGGTGTTCCATAAGAAAAAATATAACTTTGAAACGCCACACTTCATTGGAACACACTGTATATTTCAAAATATTTTCAAATTATAGTTTAAGTTGGAGTAAAATTTGTGGTTTGAAAAGATTTTCTCGAAAAATTTATATTTTCTGCGATATTTGTCCGTTCCCGAACTTTTGCCGAACTCTGTATGCAGATAATAACGGTAGAAAAAATATATCTCCCACTATAACTATTAATTGATTAATTGTGCAATTTTTTACTACTTTTTCTTAATTTAAGCAACCTACAAAAATCGATAAATCAAAGAATGAAATACGTCCGCGTCAAAACTTTAAATTAATCTAAGAAGAAGAAAAAGCAGAACAAATAGTTCTCGAGCTCCTGGGTGTATGAGGAGACGATGAGAATGCTTTTAAAATTGGTATCAAATTAGAAGGGGTCATAGTACCCATAAATTATCTTGTTACACCTATAAATAGAAGTATATCGGTGAAATAAGTTCACTGTAACTAAACCGTATTAATGTGTGTGAAAATATGAATTCAATAAACGGGAATTTGCTATCATTTAAGTCTCGTAAATAACAATCTACTTTATAAACTATTTAAACAAAAAAATTTTCAACATCTAGGTAGGATTTTACCAGCTGGTATTAGAAACTACGTTATCGCTAAAGATTTGAAGGGCATAGAGGTGGTTCCTTACTTTGTGGTTGTAGGTATATCGCCTTCTTCGTTGTCCATATGGCCCGGCAGCTGCAACTTTTTGACAACTAATATAAGAGAGATTTTGTCCGAAGTAGGATTAACAGAGACGGTTTTAGAATTTGTGAAATTTTATTCTTTAATTATTTGAAAAATTATAACATTAAGCTTCTTTTGATGATAAGCATGTTTTTGGAGTGAACCTTCTTCGACTCAGTTCCTGATGAAATTCTAAATTAGATTTTATGGGGTGACTAATTGACCGATTCAACTGCGATCTATTGTAGTCCTCTGAACCTATGGGCGGATGTAATTTGGGCGCAAAAAGATTAATGCACTTTTTATAACATGTAAACTAGGCGCCAAGACCGAAGGGTCATTTTAATCCTATGTGTATTTTGGGCGCTAACTGACTGAAGTAAAAATCTATCAACCCTCCCTCTAAACTTCAAATTAAAAAAAAACAAGAAAACCCAGGCCAAAACCCGGTTGATCAAAGTGTAACTATGTATAAAAATATCAGAAAATAAGAAATAGAAAACTAAAAAAAAAACAAGAAAACCCAGACCAAAACCCGGTTGATCAAAATGTAACTATGTATAAAAATATCAGAAAATAAGAAATAGAAAACTATTGGGTTTTTCCAAATATTGGTGGTTAAATTATTAAGATAAGAGTTATTTTATGACTCGACCTAACTGCACTTCTTAGCGTCGAAAATATATGTCGGATTATCTACCTTTCTTGGTCAGACAGGTAAAGAAGGATGGTTAGCGCCTAAATTACACCCGCCTGAATCTAGATTACACCCGCCTGAATCTAGGTTACATTCTCCAGCCCAACACTTTTTAACTAGCCAATCTGTATTTTAATTTTAATGTTATCCTAAGATCTTTTACTTTGTGACGTCAATGTGTTGTCAATGTTTCTTGTATAAATTACCTGACGAGTAAGTAAGTCTTTATCTACTTCTTTTACATTTTCCAACTTTATTACTTACTTGCAGGTAAGCACTGAAGATGGCTTAACAGCCGAAAGCGCTCTGCGATTTTAATATATTAAAATTTACACAGAATACAAATATGTTTTCTTGACAATCTGTATCTGTAAGATTTTGAAAGGTGGGTGACCTTACAGCCCTTAGGCCACAATTGGCCCATTGTGCATCCTTCTGAGGTTCAGACTTCCTTCTAGCTCGTCATCCAGCCTACTTGTTTGAAGTAGGCGATAACGTCGCCGGAAATAAGCTCCCTCATGCTGGCTTGTGTTAGCCTGTAATCGCCTAATACAGAAAACCTAAATTGAGAGAGTGTCGGACATTCACAAAGAATGTGTTCGACAGTCTCATCTTCCTGTTCAAATCCTCTACAAAGTGAAGTGTCACACAAACCCAGTCTGTAGAGGTGTTTTCGTAGGTGGCAGTGACCGCTCAGAATCCCCTTGGCTGTCCGAAGGTTCTGTCTGTTCATAGTAACGCTACTTTGCTATCCGGATACTGCAGAAGTTCCTTGGCAAGTCTGCAACCTTTTGCATCGTCCCATCTACCCTTAAACTTTTCGAGGGAGTGTTCCTTTATTATGTCAATCATAACCGACGCCGACAGACCAATGAAAGTGCCAGGTCCCAAGAGTTTTGATCCAGCATAGAGTGACTTCGTTGTTGCTACAGGCTTCGATCAGGGACAGGTGACACTCCAGTACTAGGCCTGATGTGATACGTGGTTTGTTCAGGGCTAGTAGTGCTTGTCTACTATCCGTAAGGATGTCAATTTTATTACCTGTGGTGTTTCTTTTGGTAATCTCTTCTGCGGCAATGCAGATAGCAGTGAGCTCTGCTAGCTAACTAACCAATCAGTCCAGAAACTGAAGATTCCATGTAATTCCTTGCCAGTGGATTCTCGTCATCTCCTCAAGCTTACAATGCTCTGTTAACATACCTACTACTGCTTTGAAAGTTCTCCTATCTTTGCTTAGTAGGTCTGCCGTAAAAGTTGGCAAATGTTCTCTGATAAACTGTTTCGCCTATTTCTGTTCTGGTAACCCATAATTTCCTTCTGGCCGTATTTAATGTCGTCTTTGCGACGCCATAGAAGAGCTTTGGTCCATTGAATGGCATTTATGAACCTTGTCGGGTCATTTCATCCCCCAGATCGTTGCCCTTATAACTTCGATGCCCTGGTACCCAGGCATGGCTTCCAAATTCGTTTAAGGCTCCCTCACATACTAGCTTAGAGTTAACCTTGTGGAAATCTATTGCCTTCAGTGCAGCTGACTATGAAGAATGCAACTCCTACTATTCTGCTAGATGTTTGCAATGGAACAATCTACTTGTATTTTTCTTACGGCTTTACCATTTTTAACATTATATTGGTGATTATACTGGAAATGTTTTCCAATACTGGAAATGTTTTCCAGTCTCCAATAGAGTCTTTCAGTTTATCTGCTATATTGTCTCTTGTATCCGCAGTAGGACGAAAATGCTGTTATTGCCTAGTTCATTATGGTTTCTTGGCCATTCTTTACCATTTGAAATTCCAAACCTAAAAGCATTTCCAGAAAGAATACAGCTCGTTGACCAACTGTAATTCCTCTCTAGGTTCTTTTTAATGGACTAAAGAAGATATTTGATGGTACAATGGAGATAATAGATCAGAATGTTTCCCATGTAGATATAAAGTTGGGAAATGTAGGTGCGAAGGAGCTTAAGGAAAAGTTATAAAGGCATTAAAGATGTGGTGCAGTAGAGAAAAAGATCAACCAAAAAAATCCTCATGGGTCCTTAAGACAAAAAAAATATTCAAAGAAGATTTTATATGGGACAATGCTGATCAGTATTTTTGACAAATAGATACAAAGTTGATGTTCAGATTTATAGTTTCGTTAATTTGAATCATTAAATCCTTAAAGTTTGTGCGTTTTACTTTTTTTCTCTCAAAACGGTGCTGTATATATTTGGAGTGTGTTAGGCAGGAAACTATCGAGCAACAGACAGGTGGTGCTCGTTTCAAGGGCCCGTGCACTCTCGTGCTTCCCAATCTACGTTTCGTCATCTTACTATTACTAGCGTGTGTGTATGTGTTGTTTTTTAATTAATTATTCTGATGGCTGTTAGTTGGCAGCAGAGCACGTGATAGAGTGATTTCAGCGTTATGGATAAAAATATCTCGGAAAAAGGTTGGGTGAAGAATGTACACCAAGAGAAATTTATTGAAATTTTAATGGGACGGATAGTAAAATAAATATCTGTACGAAAATTATATTAACTAGGTATATACACAATATAGATTCAAAAGTTTTGCATCACCCCAAATCTCCGAAAAAAAAATGTGTTCATTACAAATGGATCAGAGATTTCAAATAATTAGTTTCAATAAAAAAAAAGTGTATATTTGTGAAAAATTTTTATTATCCAATAATAAACTTGCTTTAAACATAAAAAGTATTCTTAGAAATTAAATAAATTAAATACAAATTGATTCTTTTTAAAGAAAAGGTTAAGTGAGAGCCTGCATGAGAATTTTTAATAAAGAGTATTTCCACCTCTAGAATTAATGCAAGCTTGAAGTTGCCTGCCCATGCTGTTTACCAAATTATTGATATTCTGTTGAGGAATATTTCGCCATTCTTCTTGGGCCGCATGAACAAACTCTTGTACACTCCTTGGTGGATATCTGCGTGCTGCCACTGCCCTGGCAAGCATGTCCCAAGCATGTTCTAAGGGATTCATGTCAGGAGATAGGGCAGGCCAGTTCAAACGATTGATAAGATACTCATTTACAGCTCTGGTCCGATGAGGACGGGCGTTATCGTCCATAAAAACGAAGGAATTGCCAACAGCTGCGCGCCATAGTCTCACGTGAGGATGTAGAATCTCTCTGAGATACCTATCATCAGTCATCGTTCCCTCCACATGAATTAATTCTGTGCGATCATTTAACATGATACCAGCCCAAAACATAGCACTTCCTCCTCTGAAGGGCGGCACGGGGCGAGCATGGGCAAGCTGAGCAACTCTCGTTGGATCCCGCCACACTCGTATTCGATGGCTACTTTGTACCAAATAACTCCTTGTCTCGTCGGAAAAAAACACCGAGTTCCAAAATTCTTCAGGCAAGGCCGCATGTTCTTGAGCCCACTGTAGTCGGCGAACTCTGTGCTCAGGTTGTAGTCTGGGCATTCTTATTGGTCGGCGACACCTCAAACCTGTCGCAAGTATTCGACTTCGTAATGTCGAGATCGATACTTGAACTCCCAACGCATGTCTCATATCTCTTTGGAGTGCTGGTATTGCCATGGTCGGGTTTCTTCGGACAGTTAAGTAGATATAGCGCTGATTAGTAACACGCCTTCTACCGCTTCTAGGTATATCACGAAGAGAATTGGTCTGGAGATACCGGTTCCATACACGAGACACATCACTTTGCCAAACGCCAACTCTGTTTGCCACGAACCTTTGAGAATGACTTTCTTCAACTAAAGCCACTATTCTTGCACGGTCAATCTCACTTATGACTTGACGATTCATGTCTGCACTTAAAATCGTAAAAATCAAATGCCTTGAATGTTAAAATGATCGCACTAAAAATGTTATCTTACAAAAAAAATTGTAAACATCTGTATATTGCAAAAAATATGGAACATATTGGAATGGTAAACATTGATAAACAAGCCAACAAAAAATTGTTAGCGCAAAAAAATTCCTTCGCATCCGAAGAAGGTGATGCAAAACTTTTGAATCTATGTGTAGGATAGTTCTAGAAATGTCGTAGATTTATGTACAGGTTGTTTTATAATTATTAAGACATAAGTTAATGGCGAATATTCAGATCAAAATATGTCGAAAGGAGCAAATACTTCTGTCTTTATAAAATATTGTGGAAAAACTATTAAACACGTAATACTATGTCATGTATGTATTTCGGGATGACATTCACTGAGACCTAAAAGATCTATTGTGCCCCCTTACTTCTACTTAATTTCTGAGGAGAGTCTCAGAAACTAGTAGTTCCTTTAGTCCTATTTCCCGAAGGAGTTTTAGGATGTCTACAGGCTTCAACTTAGGTAAATGTTCCTTTTCTATCCAGTAATCTCCCAGGTGCTGTGCTCTTGGATTCTGAAGTGCTGTGCAGTTGTAAAGTATGTGGATGGAGGTTTCTTCTTCCATGCCACAAAATCTACATTCTTCTTCCTCCGCTATTTTGAGCTTTTTCAGGTGCCCATTCAGGCGACAATGTCCCGTTAGGATCCCTGTTAAAACTCTTAGCATTCATTTGATATCAACCCAGAAGAGTCTTTGATTGTATAAGCCCTACTAGATCTTTCCAATGGTCAGATCTCCTCTTTTTCTCGGCTTTACCCATTTCTTCCAATATTACATTGGTGCTGATTCCGCAAAAGGGTTAAGGCCCCCACAAAGGTATTTTAGTCCCCCTCTTTGCTAGTTCATCTGCTATTTCATTTCCTTCTATTCCAGTGTGTCCTGGATTCCATAGTAAGGCGACTATTGTTCTCGCCTAGCTCATTGAGTTTGTCTAGGCATCCCCACACCCTTTTGGAACTGATTATACAAAAGCTCAGTGCTTTAATGGCTGCTTGACTATCCGACATTATGATAATCCTTTGTCGTCTGTATCCTTTATCAATATTGAACTGGGCGCACTTTTTTATGGCGTGGATTTCAGCTTGAAAGATACTTGGGGTTTTTCCCAAGCTTTCAGAGTGTTTGGTTCCTGGCCCGAACACTCCTATCCCAGTTCCTTCTATTGCTTTTGAGCCGTCTATGTACCATTGAATGGCATTCTTTCCAAGTCTGGTAATGGTAACGAATTTCTTTGAAAAGTTATACTTTTTCATCATACCGTCTTGTGGCATGTTCCAGGTTGTCTGATTTCTAAGAAGTGAGGATTCCCTCTCTACTTAGTCTGTACTATGTCATAAACAGATTCTAAAAAACCTGGTTGAAATAAGTTAAACGTAAATTTCAATAAAATGGAATTTACTATTTACTCAACAAGCTCTGTAATTTCAACAAACCTCAACAACACCGATTTATTCAATAACGCAATTATTTAATATCCCAACGACAATCACGAATCGGTAACTACCATAACAATAAAAACATATACATAAATTCTCATCATTATTATTATTATACAACAACGCAAATATATTTTATCCAATTTTTATCTTTCATACCACCATTTAGTTGAAGATATTAAAGTCACATTTGCAAATATATATTGCCCACGTAATTATATAGTTATATCCGTTACGCATAAAAATTTAATTGACCAGTTGTTGCCAGCTTTATTTTAACACGTTAACTGCTGATATAATCAGTAAATTTTGTGTCTCGGTACAATCCATTTTTATATCATCACCATCTGTCTGTACTATCATCACTTGTAACACATGTCTACATATTTCAAGCTGAAATGTACCAAAATTTATAGAGAACAAATTGAGTAAAATTGGAAGGATTTCAAAACAGAACACAACAAGCAACAAGGTTTTGTAGGTTCCAAGACATTTTATAATAAAAAACAATGAAAAACCTGATAAACTAACAAAAAACTGTTCTTTAACATAATATATTGATCTAGAAATAGCACTTGAATGTCTAGAGCAAGTACATGATTGGATCAATCAAGCAGTTTGATCATTGTTTACTGAAAGGCGGGGACTCACTAGGACATGGGGCGGTATCGTAAAGCTTCTTCCTCTTGATTCTTCTCAACCAGTTGGTGTTTTCGAAGAACTGGATAGCATCAACATTCATGTGATTCAAGAATTTTTCTTCGTGACACTTCATAGTTGTCTATCTCCAGGTTCCGAAGAAGATCCCTATTTGGGCAACAATGAAAAAGCTGATGAACTAACAAAAAGCGGCTCTTTAACATAATTATATTGATCTAGAAATAGCGCTTGAATGTCTGGAGCAAGTACATGAATGAATCGAGCAAAAGAAAGCTGACAGATAGATGCAGCTTGATCATTGTATACTAAAAGGCGGAGACTCACTAGGACATGGGGCGGTATCGTAAAGCTTCTTCCTCTTGAGTCTTCTCAACCAGTTGGTGTTTTCGAAGAACTGGATAGCATCAACATTCATCTTTCTTCGTGACGCTTAACAATTGTCTACCTCCAGGTCCTAGTGAAGATCCCTATTTGGGCAATACCAAAGTTCATTTGACAAGTTGAGGTTTTATTTTGTACAACGTCGTGTAGAGATGAGGCAGTGATATCAGAGGAGGAATGTGGAGAGGTTGACAGTAATTAGCAATACGGCAAATTTTTTTTATAAGTACCTTGAAGTATGTAGATTGATATAATAAAAAGTTTACCAGTCTATCGATTTCCCAAATTATAAAATAAAATATAAAAATCTTTTTTTTTAATTCTTTAATATTTCACGCTGGGAGAGAGGTGAAGAAAAATAAAAAATACCACCGTGTAGGGGAAGTGTTTTGCAATAAAAAAGGTCTCTTGCGTTTTTTTTGTCCGATAAATGGTTTCTCCGGAAAAAATTCGGTACACTAAGAATGTGTTCCGCATCCACGCGACTCTGCTGCACGGCGGAAGACCTACCTTCTGCGGAAAAAAATATAAATATTCAATCAGAATTTTTTTCAATCTTTGGTAAGAGTAAAGACTAAATAATAAATAAAAGGTAAAAAATTAATTTTTACATATTTTTATTGGAAAAAGTATGCAATAAATTATATCTTAAAATTATAATATTAATCATCTTTTATACCTTTTCATAGAAAGACTGGTAAACTTTTTTTTTATATTAATCTACATACTTTAAGGTATGGGCCGTATTGTTAATTACTTGTAGCTGTTACCCCTATCGTCTGGCCTATATATACAGAAGACCTTCCTTGTTTGTTAGCATTAAAGGGAGAGCTAAAAATGCCTACAGATACATACAAAAGAGCAACGGTACTACCAAATATTAGAACTCTTTATAAATTGCTGTACATGCTTCCAGTGACTACTAGCACTGCCGTGATGGACATCTTTAGTATAAAATATAAAAGACTTCATTAAACAATTAATCTTTCTATTGTTTTGACACTTTCATAAACCTTCCTAACTTGAACTTGTAGAAAAAAAACTTGTTTGATACTTCAAATCTATTTCTAACAATTATTGTTGATTTTTTTTGCCCGCTTGCCCCTTGTGCCTCCCGCAGAATAAAATTCTAGATCCAGACCTTAGTTTGGTTAGCTTGGGGAAACCACAGAAAACCTGTTATACTAACGGATTGAATGATAACATTTTTTTCAGTGTAGTAGCAACTATTGCAGCCAAACCAAACAAAATTAATGGAAAATAAGTAGTAAATCATCGGAATATGATGCAAAATGTTGTTCGAAAACAATAATGATTTAGGCTGTACAAAGTTAGAATCTAAAAATAATATTCTTCTCGACGTTCGGGATATTTTGGCCGTTTCGAAATTTAGGGTAGCCTAGCAAGTAGATAAATTTCCGAAAATAGACATTCCATGCATACACACTAGTCGGGAGGGTCTTTTTATATCATTGGGGAGTAAAATAACTTAATTATCTCCCTCATGTCCGTCTTAATGGATTTCACAGAGTCCATTTGGTTTTCGAGTTCGAGTAATGAACGATATCGAATAAAGCTCGCGGATTTCATTGTAGGAGATAAAGTCGAGGGGTTTTGCAAATGGTCAATTTTTTTTTCATTTCCCATTAATTGTTAGTACCTATACCAAATGAAATAGCTTAGACAGATATAAAACAGAATTAATTAATACAGGAATTAAAAGTACTGAAAAAATTGAAAGTAAGGATCAATTAAGAAGTGAAGCAACAAATATATTAGCTGGACAAAGGATGAAATACGAGGGTGGTCTATATTTTAAGTGCTGCATATAACATTTTAATTTTAGTACCATCCTCCATACAGTCCCGACCTAAGTACTAACAACTTTTCCAAAAATTAGAATACCTTGATGATGCAGCTAATGCCCTTAATAATTTCGGTAATTTATTAGCACATATTCATTCATAGACAAATTGGGCAATCAAATAAAAATAAATCTACCAAACATTCAACAAATTATTATTCTGACAGAAGCAGTTTATAAATATCCACCGGAAATTACATCCGGAAGCTAGCAAATCACATCTACACAATATTTCATCGTATTTAGTCCAGGCGATGATCATAAAAATTTACGTGGAGAAACAAGTCTCTGGTTTCACACCTAATAACAACATTTTTGACAGATACCTACAGATGATTTTACCAATCGATACTTGTAAAAACAATTTATTATTAAGTTACCCCCATTTTTGTGGTGGTATTATTATCAAATAATATTATATTTGCTTTGAAAAAGTCATTCTAGCTACTGTTGTATAGAATGAAATATTTATAAAGTCACAATCGATACTTTAAAAAACGTTTTGATATTTTTTTAAGGCATCTTTTGAGACGCCTTTTGGAAAATGTAAAAACTATGTAAATAAGAGTCAGGACTGGCTCAAAACGGGTACTCGGGGGGTTTCGAGGTCGCTGATCACTATTATGATGTTCAAATTGACCCCCCGACACATGGAGCTCAGGAATTCCGATGAACCTCATCTACGTGGGACTCTCCAGAAAATCACGGGGAACGAGATAAACTCGGCGCCTGGGTTTTTTTTTGGTGGCTGAATTCAAATTTGGCATCGGCGAACAACCCCCGGATACCTGGTGCACCCGAACCTAGACCTGGAAGTCATCCCCGAGAACTTTCTTGACAATATCGACAAAAACAACCCGACAATTATTGGAGGCGTGTTTTTAAGGCGTTAAATCACAATTTCACGTCGAAAACGACCCTCCCACCACCTAGTGCACTGGAACCTGCGCCTGAACGTCGCCTCCGAGGGTTTTCCACAAACAATAAAAAATGCGTGCCGAAAATCGTTACAGGGGGCTTTTTGGGCCGCTTAATCCGAATTTTGCGTGAGAAATGACCCCCCGAACACCTGGTGTGCCTTACCCTGGCCCCGAATGTCTTCTCCGTGAGGCTCTCCCAAAATTCTAGCCGGGAAGGAGAGAAACGGGGGTTTTCCGGGTCACTGAATTCAAATATGGCATCGGTGAACATCCCCCGGACACCTGGTGCACCCGAACCTGGACCTGGAAGTCATCCCCGATAACTTAGATGTGCGTTATCTTTGATCTTTACAGGGATATCAATAAAAAATAATTTATGATGAAAAAGATTTTATTTTATTTGAAAGGACGACCCCAGTTCGTCCTCGAGTAGGTAGTAACTTTTAATCCTTTTCAAGTAAATTTCACCGAATCCCCTACAAAATTTGTTATTTTCTTAAAATACGGGGGCAGTTTGAGAAGTCAGCGGCGGACGTTCACATTTTTATTACAGATTTTTATTGGCTCGTACAAAAAATATTGTTCCTGTTTCTTTTTTCCGCCTCTAGACCTTTCAAAAAAAATGTTTCTTCTTGCTCTCCAAACCAGACCTCCACAGCTTTTATTAACTCCTCGTTCGAAGTAAATTTACGACCTTTTAAACTTTTTTTGAGAAAAGAGATGATAGTCGGACAGAGCCAAACCTGGTGAATAAGGGGGGGTGTTCTAGTAATTCAAACCCTAAATCACGAATTTTTTGCATGGCAACATGAGATTTGTGTGCAGGGGCGTTGTCGTGCAAAAACAAAAAACACCTTTGGAGAGCTTTCCGCGAGAACTTTTTCAGCAGATTTTTTGACACGAAACTTCTTAGGTCTTGGAGAGGACGAAGGACATTGATCACTGAGGGTATTATGCATATCTTCGTAAATCTGCTTACCTCTTAACCCTTTTAAATACAGGTACTTGATGATGGCTCGATACTCCAATTTTTCGATTTTCACAATTTCGGTAGACATCTTTTTTCTTTTAATTTATTGCGTAACTCTGGTTTACTTTTTTGACGTCCAACTTCACACTGACACTTCTAATGAGTTATTGTTCGTTGCTATGGTAACGCAATATTTTGTTTATGCATGGAACTGGTCTAGGCTAACTAAATATCAATACATACAAATTTATAAATTTTATCTTTCCATTTTCTTTCTGCTTTCGAATGTCATGCACCACCTAGTGCCAGCAGCCAAATGACACTTTCGCTGACAAAAACGTCAACTTCAATCATACCAACAGCCCTTCTAGTTTTATCCATACCAATTTTAAGTCTAGGCATTTTTTGGTTTGTTCGTAGCTGTTCCAATCAGTTTTAAATCCAATAGTTGTGAACTTTTCCCTCACATTTGTGGGGCAGTTTATACAAGTGAGAAAAACGTGTTGCACATTTCATTTTACTCACAATTGCAGGCTTAAAAATAAAATCTGTTGGATTCTTCTATTTTATTATCTTTAAACCCTTTTCACCGCCGACTCCAACAAAAATGTAATGTTAATTTTAAACTGCAGATGTGAAATTTGTAATAAAAAAATTAATTCTAAACATTCCAATAATAATGAATTTAAAATAGCATAAAATATGATAATCATCCAGGTAATAATATTCAACGAGTATGGACAGGTGTTTGGTATTAGTTGCAGGTATACTCTTCAGTTGTATCTGCAGATGGTTTCATACCTAAACGAACACTGTTGCCGTCTTTATATAATTATTGTTTATCAAAATGCTGGCGTGAAAAATTAATGGTCTTATTCTATACGCCGATCGGATTTAAAAACGTTTTAATAATAATATTTTTCCATTACTGATTGTGAAGTTGACAATTATTGCTTTTTCTAGCCAACTGAGAAGTTTAATTTCTCTATTAGTGGTTAATAATTTTTTCTATTATTAACCTAGGTCAATAATGGACAAATTTAAATATTTTGAGAATTCAGGGATAGTAGTTCAACAAAAACTTGTGCAACATAATTTTGTATATCCAGGAGATTGTCTTGTACGTATTTACTGCTTGAAATTACCTAACAAGATAAAATTATTTGAATAAAAATGCCATTAGTTGAAAATTCGCGCTCAACCAAAAATGACTGATGACATAACGAGTACGTTCATAATATATCGAAATCTGACCGTGTACTTGTCAGTCAGACGACGAAGTAAACGCTTTGTGAATTATTTTTAATTTTTTCTTAAATTTGGCTAGTAGTGGAAAAAATTGTATACACACCAAGATGCTGAAGACATTTATAAACCTCGCACCTTATTGTGCTTGGGACAAAGCCCCTCGCGAAATAATCTTGGTGCTCAGTCAAAAGGTCTGTTCTCACAAGCATCACAGACTGTCTGTGATGCTTGTGAGAACAGACCTAATAATAGTCTTCACCACCTTGGTGTATAATATACTATTTTAATTCAATTGCTATAAAAACACTCAAATGTCCTTTAAATGTTTTTTTTTCCAAATTTTGACTTTTCTTTAACAGACTTAAAAACTAAATATTTTTTGACAACCACATTCCCAAATATACAATCTTTATACAGTTGTGGATCAACTTCTCGACACAGAAACAGCCGTTTGGGTCATTATCCTATTAGCTTTATTAATTTACAAAAAGAAAATGGTCACTTTTAATAATAATTGCGTCTATAAACAAAGGCTAATGTTGTCTAACGATTAATTTTCTGAAAATAAAGATGATTCTTCGGTTGGAAGAGCACAGTATAAGTTATTATTGTAAGATTCTTATCGTTTTAAGAAAGGCTTTTATCTCGCTTATTCACGGCAAATTAGCGTTTGTGAGAATTTAAAAGGCGTTAACTGAATTCTATACTTGTATAAAAAGAAATATTGTCTAGATGTGATATTTGTAAATGTTTAATTATGATGCTCACAGCTTTATCGAATGGTGAATGCACTTCTAAATGTGTTCTGTCATTTCTGGAAGTCGTTCCCTATGTACGTATGTATTTTGGAGTGACATTCACTGAGACCTAAAATATCTATTGTGCCCACTTACTTCTACTTAGTTTCTGAGGAGAGTGTCAGAAACTAGTAGCTCCTTAAGTCCTATTTCCCGGAGGAATTTTAGAATGCCTGCAGGCTTCAACTTAGGTAAATGTTCCTCTTCTATCCAGTAATCTCCCATGTGCTCTGCTCTAGGATTCTGGAGTGCTGTGCAGTTTGAAAGTATGTGGATAGAGGTTTCTTCTTCCTATCCACAAAATCTGCATTCTTCTTCCTCCACTATTTTGAGCTTTTTCAGAATCCCATTCAGGCGACAATGTCCCGTTAGGATCCCTGTTAAAACTCCTAGCGCAGTTACACTTTGACTTATGCATTCATTTGATCTCAACAGGTTGTAGTCACCCAGAAGAGTCTTTGATTGTATAAGCCCTACTATATCTTTCCAACGGTCAGATCTTCTCTTTTTCTCGGTTTTACCTATTTCTTCCAATATTACATTGGGGCTGATACCTCAAAAGGGTTCAGGACCCAGAAAGGTATTTCAGTCCCTCTCTTTGCTAGTTCATCTGCTATTTAATTTCCTTCTATTCCAGTGTGTCCTGGAATCCATAGTAAGGTGACTAAGTCGTCCCCTATCAAATTGTTTGTTTCGTGTAATACTTTCAAAATTCATTTTAATCTTTCTTCTCTGGAGGTTCGTAAGAAACTAATAAGATTTTCATGATTCTTTAGGATCAATTTAGAGGTGAAGTTTAATAAAAGTTTATACAATCTTGTGGAGGTAACCCTCTCTCGACCCATGCTCAGTGAGCACCTACGTCAAGAAGTAGTTCACCTCTCCGAATTTCCGGTCCACCCAATTTCTCCTGTTCCAAATCGCTCCTTTTAGTGCGGCCTTTTACTCATCCCACCTTCTCTCCATTTCCTTATCCATCCATTCCTGTACTTCAGTGCCAAAATTCAAATTATAATTTAAAACATAAGAATACATTGCATTTATTTGAAAAAAAGTATTGTTTATCTTTTGTATGGAATAAATGACAGGATGCAAAACAGCTTACTGTGTAATTAAACTTAAAATCCATGAAATTATACTGAAGTTGAAGGTAATATATTTTCCAACCTTTTGTTCTATTTAAATTTTTATTACCTTGCGATGTCCTCGTTGCAATTTTAAATAAAAACCGTGTTACCGGGATTTCGATAAAGCACAGAACAATAACAATAGCATAATAAAGTATACAACATGTCCATTCCTTTTACATAAAATAAAAAACATTTACTTTTTTCTTCGACCACTATCGAAAGTCGTCTTTTGTGCCTTGAAAAGCAACTGCAAAGTTGATGTTTTCCGCGAGCTGTCATAATTTGACATTATTGGCGCTCTTAAGCAGAAAACAACTTTGGCGCACGCTTAATTTTATTTATAGATAAAAGAGAGCTAGTAGTTATTTTAATATGAACTGTAGAATAAATGAATATTTTAGTTGATTTTCTAATATGTTAAAGCATCCAACAGTTTTTTCCGTAATAATTTAATGAGAAATAGGGAAATCTAAAAAATATCTGACATTAATGTAATAAGTGTTGCCTACGTACATAGGTACACGAGACTGCAATCTGGAAACTGCTAAGTACAAACAATGGCAATTAATTTTATTTTGGTGTGATCGTAGAACAAATCTTGTGTGTATTTCGAGCAGAAAGTCCTTTGGTAGTCCCGACAGATTGCCAAAGTACCACTTTCTGCTCTTGATACACTTAAATATAAACTGCGAGCGCCAGCCATTACAAAATCTGACAGCGCAAATCTGATACTCCAAATTTGAACTATTTTGATACCAAATCATCATAAAATTTTTAAAAGTAATATTCTTATTATCTCTCTAAATTGTGTCTACCGCAAAAACTCCACAAGCGCGAGGTTCTATCGAAAACATAAAATGATTATTACTTATTTTAATGGACATGGCGTGTAAAAAGCCCTTTTCTTCATTGGACAGTAAGCCATCGTATAATTTTATCCTTTTCTAGCACACCAATCAGTATTTGTTGCTCTCACACTGCCAATCGATAGGAGCGAGTGAGGCAAAAATAAAGTATAGTTTGTTTCAGAAATATTCTGTACAGATTCAAGTAATTTTCCTTGACCTAAGTTGGTAAAACTGGAAAAAAATCGCTGCTATTTCTTATCTTTTTATTCTTTCTGTCTACTGTCGTGCATTTGTTTTTTTTTACAAAAATTGCTGCTTGAAGAATTCATGGAAATAAAGAATTTTTTATTTTTATTATACAGAGAATTATGTGAACTGACAAGTTACATCATAATGACAAATATACACCGGTCAATTTAGACATTTCAAGTAAAAAATAACAAAAATCCCCACTGAGCTGAATTTTGACTTACAGAGACCAATACAATAATATGTCCCCCTAAGTTGGAAGCATATGGAAAACTTTTTTATTATTAGTTTTAGGAAAAAAAGTTATTCTTCATAAAAAGTTCTGCATTATCTAAAACCTAGAGTCATCAAATATCTAATTTTTCAGTCGTATAACAGGTTTGTCAAAAAATAAGAATCCCACTCAAGAAAAAAGTACCTTTAAATTTGACAATATCGAAAAATGTTACTAAAAAAAGTTGGATATGTCGAAACATTAGTATGAGTGGAAATTAATTTTTTTTGTTTTTAACATTAATATGATGATGTTAATTTTATAACTTAGTGTTTGAATATATTTTATTATTTGCAAAATGAATGAATACGTTCTTATTCCGCATTTTAAATGCAAAATTATTAAAAAAACATGAAAAACCTAAAAGATTATCATGTGCTTCGTAATCACAAGAGATAAATGTTCATTCAAAATAGAAACATTAGTAAAAAATAAAATAATCTGAAGTTTCAATTTAAATGAATGTAATTACATATTTAATCGTAGTTTTTAATTCTGATCAACCCTTTTCAGTAACATTTTTCGATATTATCAAATTTAAAGGTATGTACTTTACTCTTGAGTAAAACTCATACGACTAAAAAATTTGATATTTGATGACTGTATTCTAGGTTTTAGATGATGCAGATCTTTTGGTGAAGGATAGTTTTTCTTCCTAAAGTTGATATTAAAAAAGTTTTCCATATGATTCCAACTTAGGGAGACATATATATTGTGTATGTATGCATATTGTATACAATATAACTCGTGTGCTTTTAGTATTGCGTTATCTCAAATATGGTGATTATTAGATAAAAAAATATTAGAACCATTTTTGTAGATAATTTTGTGATCTACAATTTTGGTTTGAGCTAGCTAGACCGGCAATATACCATGACACGTGACACCATCTGCTTTAATGTGGAAAACAAGTAGAATAAGATTGCTGAAAACCCAAACTTGCTAATCGGCGCTACAGGTTTAGCAAGTTTTTTCTATTTTCTATTTAAATTTATTATATAGAGAAAATATTCGCTTCAACAACGAGTTTATTAGCAAATATGCCTAATTTGGTCGAATAATTTCAATTTACATAGGTGTTGCTTACAGAATATGAATAATATTAATATTTTGAAGGAACTTAATTAAGTTTATGACATTACAGGAGTCTCCTAACAGTTCTATAATGTTATCGCTGAAATTACATACTTTGCGCTCGTAATAATATTTAGGACACTCAACAAGAAAATTTAACAACACTTAACTGCACCTGACACACACTAAATACATATTGGAGCTTCTTTTTTCTTCAGAAGATATTGATGTGGCATATCCTAAGTCGTGATAATATAACTTGTTGCTTCCGCATAAAACTAAGGTTCTTCCATGGGGAAGCAACAAGCTTTATTTGTTCCAACTTAACCTCGAATCCATTCCACAATAATTTTAGGTTAGCAAGTTTGTTGTTCAACTCTGTGTTGCTTTTATTCAAAATACTACGTGTGTCATAGGTCTAAGTTTTTTGTAAAATGTACTGTTCAGGAGAAAATTTTTGACCATTTTGCCTCGAATATCACATCTGAGATCAATGGGGGGGATTTTCAACACTTTATTTTCAGTAGTAATACCCCTAGGGTTTTGATAATACCGAGATAATTTTGTCATAGAGAATGCTGAAAGCGTGTTGCTTGATAATAGCCCAAGGCCGCAGGCCGAGGGCTTATTATCTTTGAGCAACACGCTTGAAGGATTCTTTACGACAAAATTTTGAGTATTTATCAAGACCCGAGGAGTATTCGATAAGATAATTTTTTACTTTGTAGCTTCCAAAAAAATGATTGCCAATCTGATGTTTAATAATTTTCAATACAAACTTTCTTGGTTTTAATCAAATAGTATTCATTTTTATTTAAAACTACAGTTGTGAAAAGTACAATTGGTAAATTAATTGAATCGTTAGATGCAATACCTAATCTTCGCGACATTTTTAATCCAGTTGTCAGTTTGATGTTTAATTAATGTTTAATAAAAAGTAAACACCAAACTGAAAACACCACATGTAGGGTATCATCGCTGTAATACAGCGGTGATTGGATGAAATTTGACACATGACTTGAAACTAAGTAATTTGATTGGTTACTATATTCGGTAAAAAATTATCAAAGGTAATACCACGAGTGCTTCAAATTTTATCGATAATTTTTTCTTTTCCATGAAAACTTGTTTATTTGGCAAAAATATGAAAACAAACCGATTGAGAAAATCACGAGTCCGTTAGGACAAGGGGCTTTATCTAAATTCGGTTTGTTTGAATGTTTTTGCCTCAAATAAACAAGTTTGAGTGATGAAAATAAAAAATTATGTGATAAGATTTGTAGAGCGAGTTGTATTTGGGAAGATTATTTTTTTCAACAATTAAAAATTTTGTATTATCTGAATGTTCAATATTCTCTTGGGTGATGGCACTGAATCAGTTTGTGTTCATTCTTCAATGAACTTCGAAGCAATTTTAGTTGTCAATAATGACAAATTCAAAGTAAAATTTTGACGTTTCAATGTAAACAAGGTATTATCGATGAGGAAGCAGAATTATCAGTATAATTCCGAATGATTGGCTGGAATAATGTATTGCTATTGGTTAAAACTACCAAAATGTCAGACTTTGACAAGTGAAAAAAATAATCATTATTATACCCAAGGCCTCTGCTAAAATTTTGCGCTGGCAGAATTATTATTACTTGATCACTATTTTTCTGCCTAAATTGACCGGTTTTTATTAAGACTTGTAAATGCAGTGGTCACCTTCAATAAACTCCACTCTCCCCTAGCACTGTTAAACCAAAGAACAGGTAACTAAAGGTGTGGAACAGCACAGCGCTCATTGTAAAAGATTTCAGTCCATTACAGTGCAGTAGGCAGCTGTGCAAAGAAACAACGTACGGTTGTTTCGATTTTGTTTACCCAGAAATGAGGCTAACTTGATTGTTTTAAAACGAACGGTTTTGTATATTTCTTCGTTTTCAATTTATTCAGTGTCGATATAATCATGTTTTGTGGCGGAAGTTTTCGGTCTAAGAGTGTTGTTGAAAATGACGAATATCGCGTAGTTACTATCGATAAGAGGACCATAAAGATTTTGAGGAACGCGAGTTTCTGTGGTGGTGTTGATAATGCCCTAGGGCGTAATGTTTATATTTCGCCACCTAAGCTCCTGAGCGACGTTAACATGGTAAGAAACTTTTGTTCAATAAAATGAGATACAACAAACAGTTGGGTAACTTATTCCAGAATGTAACTTTTTTTTTCCAAATTATTGCTCTTATTATGAGAAATTATATTCCAAACTTCACATTTTTATAAATTATTTTATAATTTTAATACTTTCCAAAAAATGTTGAGCAAAAATCAATTGCTTAGATATTATTTCCGATGCCTTTCAAATTTTTTTCTACTATATACAGGATGTTTTATACGAAAGGAAAAGTTTTTTATAGGATGATAGACGAGAGGGAAACCACTGACCAAAATTTGTACACTAAAATATCATATTTGACAAATAATACCAAAATTACCAACTAAAAATACCAAAAATTACCAGAAAATACCAACATGTTTCGTATACATAGGTAGTCATTTTTTCAAAATTCCTACAAGATCATATTATTCACATTAGACAAATATTTAATGAACTAGAAAAATATAATTTAGAAGTACAATAATTAGACCAATCTGAATTTCTCATGAAAGAAGTCGCCTTCTTAGGTCACGTAATATCCCCTATTGGTATCAAACCGTATCCAGATAAAATAAAATCAATCCAAATTCTCCCTCACCCAAAAATGAAAAACAAATTAAATTATGTTTAGGATTGCTTTCATATTATCGCAAATTCATCCAAAACTTTGCCAAAATAACATATTATACTCGATAAATAAATACCTTAAAAAGGAACCAAATTAGATTTAAATGACCCACAATACCTGAACGAATTTGAAAAATGTATACAACTTCTTTGTAACTCCAGTTTTGTCGTACCCCGAATTTACAAAAACATTTACCTTAATAGCCGAAGCTTCAAATATTGCTATAGGAAGCGTACTTTCTCAAGATTCCCATCCCATAGCCTTTTATTCTAGAGCTCTAAATTCAGATGAAGTAGTTGTGAGAAGGGTTGCGACGTTGCAAGATCTCATAATTTTTCTTTTTTAATTATAGATGTCACTGCGCACGCGCATATTAAGAAAGTATCCTGAAAACTTAATAAAATATTACCACAAAATTACTATAAAAATACCAATAATACCAAATATGTCCAAATAATACTAAATTTTTTTTTAAATACCAAAATATTACCAAAAATACCAGGGTTTCCGAGGGTTTCCCCCTCGGTGATAGACTTGAGTTTTGAGTCATCCTGTATACAAAATGGAAGCTTGTAAAAATGTGATAAATTGAATCAAAACACTAGCGTGAAAATATTTTGGAATTGAAAGATTAATAACCTTCAGTTGTTGATTTTAAATAATACAGGATGATGATTTCATAACATTCACACGGCTTAATTGGAAATGGTGTAAAAATTTTAATGTACACTTTGTATATATCCACAAATAAGAATTCTACGACTTTAACTACATATAATTCACACACAGTATTTTAAAATTTGCAAATTTTATTTACAATTTATTCATATTTAGATCATTCTAACGTGGTGCTTCATTGCCAGGGTTCATAGCGACCTGGAGAACCTGGAAAAGTCAGGGAATTTAAAGATGGTCAGGGAAAAGTCAGGAAAAACATCATTTTCAACAGAAATAACCAAAAATGTCAGGAAAAATTTTCCCCCACCTGGAAAATAATTATTGATCTTTCCCCGTGAACCATTCTTTTAATATTTTTTATACCTATGAAATAAAAAGAGATAGCTAACTGGGACATGATACTAAAGGTATCTGAAAAAGAAATAGTAAGATTTTGCAGAGAATGTCAAAAATTTCTTGTAGCAGCAGTAAAAAAATTGCTGAAAGATCATGCATAAAATATAATTTGGCAAACCCGTTTTGACCCAAGAATATTTATGGATTCTGCACGAAATGCAAATAAATAAATTAATTCAATACTTTTACGTTAAACATAATAACGAGTAGGCAAGCAGAAAAAAGTTTTTGTCAATTTAAAAAACTTGCATCTGATGAACATTTTTTAGGAGGAGCTAAAAACTACGACTACAATAAAAAATGACTCACAGAACATATAAAGACTTTCTCGAAAAATAAAATAAATATTCAATTGAAAATAACCTGGTTGAAAAGAGAAAAAGGGAAGCTGATAGTAAAATCTATAATTTGGAAATTAAAAAGAGAAAAATCGAAAACGAATCAAATACTAGCTTTTCTTTAATAAACACTGAAATTAATGTTCTAAGACAAACGCTAAGTACTATCGTTACCTAATTTTTCTAATGTATTGGCCAATCTGCAGGGAATAATTTGTTGTTACCCAGGGGGTCTATTCACTAACAGTGAGAGCTCCAACGAGAGTACACATGTATAAAGTGCGCATGCGGGCTATATCATAATTTGCAATTTCGAGAGAGCTCGCTTGCGCACTTCATAAGTGTGTACTCTCGTAGGAGCTCTCACTGTTAGTGAATAGACCCCCTGCAGATTTCGTGATGCGAATTTAGGGTGTTTTGGTCTGAAGAGTTTCATTTATTATTTTGTATAACTTTGTTTTTATGTTATATTTTTTTATTTGTTCAATATTTTTGTGTGTTTATTCCTTTCAGATTTTTTGTTTAAATTTTGTTTATTAAAATGAGACATATGTATTGATTTTTTCAAACGTGATGCTTCTTCCCTGTGTACTATGGGTTTGAATGAAAATAACTTTTTTACAGTGAGTGTGTGGGGAGGAGAGGGTAAGATTAGGAAGAATTTCATTTGCCACAGACTTACTTTTTTAGTGGATAAAGGGACCTGGAAAAAAAATTGAATGAATTTTATTTTGTAAAATGACCATGAACCCTGATTGCTGAAAACAGAGCATTCTGGTTTTCGGTTCAATTCCATTTTCCGACTCATATACTTTAAAAATTCAGTTTAGGTAAATCACAACAGAAACTCTTTATAGTAGGTACTCCGAATTTTTATGAACCTATAAAAAATAAAAGTACATTTTTCGACCCAATAAACTACCTCGTCCGATCATTGTCTACTACATCCAACATTTACAACCTTTCTAATAAATCGATTGTATCTATAAAATTAACGGTAAAGTTGTTTCTGCATTGTAAACTGCCGCTTTTTGCATAAAATAAATAATAAAATGACGAGGATGGAGCATACATAATAATGGTCGTGGCTAATACTACTGTTTCCGGATACATAACAAGATAGAAATATATTCTTGTATAAAAAAAGGTATTTTTAACAGGACTAACGTGCGGACAAACTGTCCAGGAGCTGTGAGAAATTCAGCGAGTAAATATCTACGTACAGTCGAGGAAAAATTATTAACAAAATAATCGAGTTTCGATCGAGTCTCAAAGGCAAAATTTTAAATAGTAAAAGTTGAAGATAATGTTATTCATAAGAAGAATCTGTCACTTTCAGGTGAATTTGCCAAACTGTACTACCAACAAGGGGTTTCTTTGGAACTTAAATTTATTTATAAATCATATTTTGTGAGTTTACTAATAATTTCTTATCTGAAAATATTCCCTTTTATGTATATTAATACCAAAATCCCACGCCACAAAGAGACTGTCTGACTGAGACTGAAATAGTGAGAAAAATTATGAATAATAAATTCCATACAATATGTTTGTGAAACAATTTAGATGTTATCTTAAATACCCTGGCGTTTAAGCTTTAGACATTTCCGATCCAATTTAATTTTGTTCAAGTGGAGCATTCTTTCAACATGCAAAAACATGATAAGATTCTTCGTTTCATTCATAAAAAACCGCATAAATTTTTTTTTTACATTTCAGGATTATTAATAGCAGTACAGTATCAGCCCATAAATATTTCAAACCGAACCAAATGGTCTCAAATTATAAATATCTTTTTTGTTGTAAATTTTTTGGTAGTGTAAGAACGATAGTAAACTAGACTTGATAAAATCATAATCGCAATAAATACCAAATTTGGAATGTTGCCTTTAAAAATCTTAAAATAAAATTGATCAAATAAAAATCAATTTTAGTCGCTAAACAAAACTTATGACTAAATAAAACAGTTTTTCTTCAGGTCATCAAAAAATTCTTACACATGATTCAATTGTTACCTATTTAAAAAATGTTATTTTATTTGTCATTGAAAAACTTTTTTTTTCGTCTGGAAAAAGTCCTTGGGATTTGTAGACATTGAAAGGTATTTGTTTAACAAATGATGTGTAATTGGAATGTCAAGCGTTCAACTAGCAAGTGTGACTCCTAGCGATGTAAATACCTCTTCTGTTTCTCTCATTCAAAACTTGTTTATCCACTTTTTAAACTCAAAAAAAACGATAACGAATATTTCACTAAAAAATTATCATAGGAAATTGATAACCAACAAAAATTTTAAACATTAACAATGATTCTATTAACCAGGATTTTATTTTAATAATAATATTTATATACAGCAATATAAAAGTACATTGCAGCCCATACTGCGTAAAGGTATTAGCTCCTAAAAGGGTGTTTCGTGCCCTTTTTGATAGCTCCTCTGCTATTTCATTCCCTTCTACGTACGGCGATAACTGCCCATCCATCTTTTTTGGCATTTTTGTCTTTTTAAATTCCGGTTTCCACAATCTATAACTCAGGATGTAAATGTATTTCATTAATAAACTCAATAATCTTTTCATTCGACCAAGTATTAGTCATTTTATATATTATAACCTCCAAACAACAACAAACGAACACCAAAACAAAGTAAAATTGCAGAGTATTTTCGCTGGCCAAGGGATCGTCCGGAAACTCTTCCTGCAACCAATGTTGCCAGGTTGCAGCTACATATTGCACTAAAAATATTGACCTCTAGGGTTGTCAAACCTAATAGCCGGATAGACCAGCCAGTTTGCTAGAACATTTGGGTGAAATGGCTGAACACCCAACATTGTTGAGGATTTTATGCCTCAGTTAAACAATGAATAAATAATTATAAACATTTTTGGTTGGCAGTAATCTGCTTTTAAAGATCAGTTTCATTCAAAATACAATATTTCTCAAGCTTTCTGAGTGTTTTGTTCCTGGCCACTCCTATCCCAGTTCTTTCTATTGGTTTTGAGACGTCTTTAATGGTTTTTGAATTCCTTCTTTTTGCCAAAGCAGGTCATAGAACTTTTGGACATAAATCACATCAAATATCTTTTTGCGATTGACAAGACTTTTTGAACATCCTTTATATAGTGTGGAAACCACTTATGGAATAAAATTCTTTGTCATTATTTTAGAAAATTATAAAAAATGCCGAGACACGTCAACTTTTGAATTGAGTTGTGCGTTATGTAAACATAAATTTAAATGTAGGGGTGATTCACGCAACTATGCCATTGTCGGTGTTGTTTTTTTTAATGAAACACCCTGTATATTTGCATATTTTTGAAATCCTATTAATGAACCGATTCCAACAAACTAAATAATGTAAGGTCAATTATGAATTATACAGGGTGAAATTTTTATTTTTACAGTTATTAAACACATACATAAAATACCTGATGTATTTGATTTCAATACATTGAAAAAAATGCTCAAAATGTTTTCCACCTAGTTGTTGGCAATAGCACAGTATCCTATAGAACTCTTTCTTAACTTTGTTTAAAGTTTGAGGTGAAATATACCGTATTTCTGTAGTTATCCTGTCTTTGAGGTCTACAATGCTAGTTGGTTGTGTTGCATATAAGTACTTTGTTCTTGAGATAACCCCTCAGAAAAAAATCTAACGGCGTAAAGTCTGGCGATCTAGCTGGCCACTCAATAGTACCTCTTCGCCCAATCCATTTATTGGGGAAGATTTCATCTAAATAAGTTCTTACCATTAAAGCATAATGGGATGTTGCCCCGTCTTGCTAGAACCAAACATTTTCATTCGGTAAGCTAGGATCTATTGCGTTGGGATATAAGTGCCAACGCAGGAATAACTTCATTTCTAAGCATATTTAAATATTTTTAAGCTGTCAAATTTCCATCCATAAATATAGGACCAATAATATGGTCGCCCATGATACCGGCCCAAACGTTCACCTTTTGAGGGTACTGAGTATGTGCGTTGATTGAGGAGTGGGCTCAGGATTCTCTGCTGACCAATATCGACAGTTATGTCGGTTTATCTCTCCATTCAATGTGAATGTTGATTCGTCAGAAAAAAGAATGGTACCAAGAGCTATCTAATTTTTGTTCAGCTTATTCATCAATCTTTCGCAGAAATCCATTCTACGATCTGGATCGTCTTCTGTTAACTCCTGCACAAAAGTTGATTTGTAGGGATGAAGTTTTTCTTTATGAAGACATCTTAGAACAGTTCTATGACTAACATTATTTTCACGGGCAATTTGACGTGTACTTGAAGTTGGATTCTCTTCGACACTTAACAATATATCCACTTTCACACCATCTTCAACGAAGTGTGGTTTTCTTTTCAATGGTTTGACATGTCCAAGTTCTCCGAATTGTGCATGAATTTTAGACACAGTACTTTGTGAAATATTAGGCAATTCGGGATACCTGTGATTAAATAAGTTTGCCACTTCAATTTGACTTCTGCAGTTATCCCCGTACCCGATCATCATTAAAATCTTAATTCGGTGAGTCTCAGTTGAATATTTCATTGTTATGTCGACAAGGAAAGAGTGTATGACAAAGATTTTACTTTTTCAGTATAAACTGTCAACACATCAACAACTGACAGAATAGAAAACAATCCACATTATTTACCGATTTAAAACAATCCACATTATTTACCGATTTTGTCTAATTATTGAAGTTTATAGGCAATTTTTAGGTATTTATGATAAAATTCATGGGCGTAGCAGGTTTTGTTTAATATACAAATACGTCTAATAATTAGTTAGTTTAGATTTTTGATAAATCCATATTTAGCTAATTTAAAAAAGTACCAATATTTCAAGTGTAATAAATTATTAATTTTAATTCTATTCCATAAGTGGTTTCCACACTGTATATTTAACCATAAAAAATAATATTTATTCTGTGCTACGTTGTGACAGATCTTTTTTTGACCAACTGATGACCCTAAAGGGCTGCGAAAAGGTCAAAACCACTTACCGACGCTATCGGTGCACTTACTTTTCATAACCCCAGATGAGTTCCCATTTATTTCAAATGAATTTATATTCCAGTCCTCCAAAATCCTTTGAAAGTTTTAGATTTAATGCTTCAAGACCTCACATGAATGTGTTTATTATGATTTAGTATAAAGTGGGTGTAGTTGTATATTATACGATTTTATGAGAAGGCATTATATTCAAATGGCTGTAAATTTCTAGAGATTGGTGACCTTTTTCTTTCCTTCTTGAAGTATTATTTGGTTTTAGTTTAAAAATATATATTATATCTTCTCTCTTTCTAAGTAAACTTCTGAACAATCACGGGGCTTCGTTCCATTATTTTATGTAAACAAATACAATCGGAATTGTGCTCGAAAACAAGGGGAGGAGAAACTCCCTCGAAATCAAAAAGCAACTGTCATCACGTCGAAGCTTTTCTGTTTGGGGGAAAACTCTAATTCGTGAGTCATACGAAATAAAGTTAAATAATGATGATGGCGAATCTGTATTTTGAATACAGGGTCTTTTCGATGTAAATCTTCAATTTTTTTATAAAATCGGTTATTTTCATATTTTGTTAAAATATGAAAATAAACTCATGCAGTTATTAGAAAACATGCTTTCATAAAAAATTATCGGTAATTTGATGCACTTATGTGTAATTACTTCCGAAAATTAAGTACATAACCCTGTCGTTTTAACTAGACTACATTTAGACCACTATACATTTTTCCAACACTGTATACCTTCTTCATACTTTTTTCTTGCTCAACTCGATAAATTAACCAAGGAAATGTTTTAAAACGTCATATAATAATTGCCATGTTGTCATATTATCAGGAATATCTTATTTATAATACTTTCTTTTCTTCGTATGATTTTTTTATTGCAAAATGTTGCCTTTCTGTGCACTGGCTGAAAATACAATCATTCCAAACCTCTATTAATTCCAAATACTGTAAAATACGCACAAATTCAACTTTCCTTTGTTGCGATCGATATTTTACTAAATTTCCATGTTTATCCAAGCATTGTGTACATTTTGTTTGAAAAAAAAATTATTTCCCATCATGTTTCATTATTTAGTGAGGTCCCTATTCGAAGTGGATTGCAGGTCGCTTCTTGTTCTCCTCTACCTGCATTCCGCGGACAGACTTTGAATTATTGATGGACCTCCGCACCTTACCAAAAATAGAAATACCTGTTCTTGATCCGATATATATTTTTTTTGCCAATTACTTCCAAACGAAATTTAGCTACAAACTATCTCAGGAATTCCTGATGAACGCATTCACAGCATATATGTGCGACCGTTTTACAATAGATATTCGTGAAGTAACCAGAGTGTCTTGTCTTTTTAGAAGATTTGTTATAACAAATATAAGTCTTGCAAATTATATTCATTTGGATAAAAACTATAATTGGAAATTTATTTGTACAAAAATATCAAAAGTTGGTCGATCTGCATATACCCAAGGCACTTAAAAAAGTGTAGCTCTATCTGTGCCTGAAACAAACAAAAAATCGAAATTACTATAAAAAATATAGGGCAGTTATGTTTAAAAAAGTCGAATTTCATTCTCGTACAACTTTCAACCGCTAAGAAGATAGCCAGACGGGTGGAACCACGGGAAATTAGAAAGTTAAACGTGAAGTATCGCGATTCGATTCCCCGCTGTGGTGTTTTCAGTATTCGAAAGTGTTATGAAAATGGTGTACCACTTTTTTAAGAGTCGCTGGCTTTGACAATTTGGCTATCTCCTACGCGGTTGAAAGTATTCGAATACATTTTTTGGAACTTTAGTTCTTTACGTCAGGTTATGTTTGAGCGACCAGGGGTCGCGACGCAAAAGATCTGACCGTTACGTTACGTTATGTTACGTTGCTTCGTTATGTGCCTTGCTTGCGTGCGTGTGCTCTCTCCTGTGAGTCTCTCTCTCGTTTACGAAGCAGCGATTCATATGCTTCGACCGGGAATCGAACCCAGGCCGCCCGCGTGGAAGGCGAGCATTCTACCACTTAACCACCGACGCTATATGGTATTCGCAGTGCTGGTGATCTACTTGAAGTTGTTCGGATAAATTTTTACTATTATTTCCATAATTTTTTTTGCGCGATTGATCTTTTTTGTTTATTTACAGCATCGGTTGTCAGGACGGTAGGTTGTGTTTACTGGTTTCTAAGTTTAACAAGTCGGTAAGTGATTTACTTACCGTTCAGACGTCGAAAAGTAATATATAGCTTAAAAACAATTTCACCAAAATGCAAAATATATTTTAAACTGATCGAGAAGTATAAATGTCACTTTTGACATTTCGTTCATTCCGAAGAAATTTAAATTATTTTATTCGGAATTTATTTCAATACGATCGCGCAAAAAATGGTATAAGCATCTCGAAAGTTAAGGGTAATTACAACGTTTGCATGTAGATTCCTCTCGTAAAATTGGACAAAATGATATGAGGATTAAGGGGTCTAGCACATTTACTTTTCGACATACAGGGTGTTGAAATTTTGAAAACTTTGTTTTAATTCGATAACTTTGGAATGGATGGATAAATTAATTTGACATTTGGCAACTTGTTTTTAAATGTAAAAGGGCATATTTTGATAGAAATAGTAGTTTGTGCAACTAGTGTGGATATGATGGCCATATCGCACGAGGACGAAGTTTGAGCACGACGCCGTAGGCGGAGTATTCAATCGTTCAAGTGCGATATGGACAATCCACACGAGTCGAACAGCATATTCTTTCTACGACCCACTTAAGAAAAAATCTAGAAAATAAAAATTTCTATAAACTGTAATATAACTTCAAATTAAAAATTTAACAATTCAATTTTATGTTTCCACTAATTTATTTATTTTTTAAATTAAAAAAACTACTTCACGGGGAATCGAACCCGGGTCTACCGCGTGAGAGCTTGGTTTGCTTACTACTCGACCACCGAGGAATATGCAAATTGTTTATCTATCTATAACGTCAGATGTATTACATAATTTTTGCTTAAAAGGAACTAAAGTTCCTACCGTGTGTCCCGCGACACGTTCTACATTTTTCATTAAACCAAAGCGAATTAAAGAAAATTAAAAGTGCATTTGAACTTATTTTTCAGCGACCTTTCCAAATCTGTTATTATTTTTTACGAACGCTATTTGGTAAAAAAGTTAGCTAGCTTTTGACAATTTTGTACAGTTGTATGTCGCATCTTATCATTAACACAATGTATAAGAAATGGAATGTTATTCATGAAAATAAAATAATTTTACAATAAGAATTATGATTTTTTCAAAATACTAGTACTGTAAAAACGATTCGGAATCAGTTCGGAACGCAATAAAGACAAGGAAATTAATTACTTCAAAGTTGAATATTGAATCGGTTCAATTATAAATATTTATAGCTCTTGGACATCATCACTCGAAGAAATCATGAGAACGGTTACACCCACAGAGAAATTACAATCCGATAACATTTTTTTTCTTCAATTTGGGGTTATTCAGAGCGTGACTGTTACATGCCAAATTGAATATTCGATTAGCAGTATTACTACTTGAATAAAAAACTATATAGGATAATAATGAATCTCTTAAGGCGTTCCTACACTGCGCCAATCTGACTCGTTAGTCAAAAGGTTTGTTCCCACAAGCATTACAGACAGTATTTGACAATCCGGATTCGGCGCAAAGACTCTAAAGCGTTCTCACTAAGATTTCTGGTTTGATTGGTTTGAAAACTGCCTATTACTTGTTCGAGAGCTGTTCGCGAACAGCTCGGCAGTTCGTTGTAGGATTCCCGCGAAAACTAGCAGTTGGCACTGAGAATATCACCTTGAGCCATATTCGCGTGAATTAAAAAAAAATCGTACTTGCGAGAAGGATTCGCGCATTCTAAACGCATCCTTAGGGTGTATTTGCTGTACCGTAAGGATGTTTAATATTTGTTTTGATATTCCCTATATTTGACCTTGGCACAATGATAATTTGATTACTCTTTTCCGTACATGTTGATTTTATTTTTTATCTCCCACTGTTTCCTATACATTCACTAAATTACGATTAGATAATTCTCATAGGCGGCGCCGATCGTAAATAAATGCAATCCATTTCCAGATTTTAATTTGAAACTAACGATTTAAAATTTGTTTTTCTTCCAAGATGTTCAGGTGCTACTTCGTAATATATAAAATGTAAACCTTTCCGGTATTGCTGTGGAATTATTTCCCAGTAAATTTAGCTTTTAAAAATACCTTGCTATTCAAGAAAATCACGTGTCACTAGATGGCGCTGAATTTTTCAATATGGCTGCAATAGCGGTGAACAACAAAACAGTCTGTAAGGGTGTTTGATGCTGTTTAGTTTTTTTATGTGTTTTTTAGGCGTTTTTAGTGGGTTTGGCAGGCTTTTCTTCATTTTTGTAATTTCCGTTATTTCGAAAATTGAAGTAACCCTCTTTAACTTCATGGACTGGAGTCAGAAGCAAACCACTAAAAGAAGGTGAAGCGGCTGGAATGTCCGGCTTCTGCAAACATATTATAAAACCTAAAAAACATAGGTAACTCATTAGTGATGGAAAAAATAGCTGAACTAACCTCAACTAGCTATCTACTTGTGTGATTTTTATCGACTTATTGACTTCTTAACGCTGCCTGTGCCAATCCGGGAAGAAAAGACTTGAACATCTACACCTACCAAAAAGGTGCAAAAGAGTTTTACTGCCCACTAGAATAGGATTTTAGCCACTAGTACATTTGTAACACTACAACTTTTACCACGTTTTTATTGTTTTGCGTATGTGTGATTGTTTTTATCTCAGAAAAGCACTTTAAATAGGTGTTTTATTTTACTATTTAGACTAAAATTTTAAATAACATTCTCTATTGTTTATAAAACAACAAAATTAATTCCACTTTCTATAACGATGTTCGCATTCTGGTTTTGTTGTTCACCTCTATTGAAGTTTGAAAGAAAATTTGCAGATGTCGCCCACTTCGTAGTTTTCGGCAATAATCTCAGCTCAATATTCACAATACTTTTTCTTATAGCTTAATTTCAAAAATTTCATTGCGCTTTATTAGGGCTAAATTTGAATCTTATTAAAAAACCGAGACCTGCATTTTCCCCAAAAAAATACGTTTTACAAATTCTTTCTTTATCTAAAAAATTGCACCCATGATATAGGTATGTTAAAATGTTAACATTTTCTCAGTTTTTCTCCTAATTTAATGGCAATATAGATTCAAAATCCATTTTTAGGTATTTAAAATTTTCTCCTGTATCGGTTTTCTCCATAACAACGTTGTAACAATTCAATTCTTCATCATCTATAATTCTATACCTGTAAACGACTTACATATTTGTTACTATTGTCGCAACAATGAAACGAATCATTTATTCCCTACTTAAAGTCAACGTGATTAACGACATCATTTGAACTGAACTACTCCTTGGCGTCTAGACAAACCGTACCCAATGCCACGCCTATGTCTAATCTCATCAAAATTGAACTCGGCACGACCATGGTGACTAATTCTATTTCGTTTCGTTTACTCCTATACAGTTGGTGGTTTACTGTGTTTTCCGTACCCAACTGGAGCTTTTGTTATGATGCCGAAACGAATCGAATTCGGAACTGTTTATTGAAGTCGGCCAACAAAGTAATCAAATAAGATGAATGACACATAAGGCGTAGACAATTGATTAATTTTTTTATAAAATATATATTTTTTATGCATCAATAACTTTTATATCTTCTGTATGTTCCTTGTGGTATATTGTTCATTCTTTTTTTTTAATTTCTTGGGAAAAAAAAGAATGAATAACTTTTATATTTAGAAAAATACCATTTTAATAATCCCAATAAAGGAGAATTATGTAAATAGATCTGAAGCTGAAGCTGCTCATGAAAAATGCTGTAAAATTGTTCATGGAAGGTGTTTTATAGTAGCTCATGGAAGCTAATGTAAAGTTTACTCATGAAATATGTTTCAAAGTAACTCATGGAAGATGATCTGATGTAGTTTAAGGATGGTTATCTGCTTAGCTAGCTTATCTGGAATGTTGTAAAAAAGCATATAAAAGGCATGTTAGAGTTGCTCATGCTAGAATCTGTAAAATTGTTCATGGAAAAATCCATAAAATAGCTCTGGTAGTACCTCATGGAAGCTGCTGGATGTACTGTGTTGAATATTATGTAAAGTAGATCATAAAATATAGAAGATACTGTACATGAAAAAATCTAAAGTAGTTCATAGAAGCCGCTGAAAAGTGGCTGGTAGAAAGTGCACAGAAGGAGATAACATACAAAGCAAAAATGGCTCTAATGGTGTGCAGGAATCTGGCAGGGAGAAACTGGTGTTGCAACTCAAAAATCCTAAGCTGGATGTTCACTGCCATAGAGACCAATTATCACCTATGGAGCCATTGCGTGGAGTAGTAGAAATAGCCTATTGACGACAAGAGAAAACCTCTCCAAAAGTCTATCCTGTATATGCATTACAGGAGCAATGAGAACATGCCCAACGGCAGCCATGGAAGTGATTCTTAACCTCACACCACTACATATGGTGGTGGAAAGTGTTGCAGAAAGAACAAGATCTGCTGAGACAATCAAATATTCTTTTGGGTGACTACAACTTGTTGAGATCAAATAAATGCATCAGTCAAAGAAAAACTGCACTAAGAGTTTTAACAGGGATCCTAACCAGACATTGTCGCACAAATGGGCACCTGAAAAAGTTCAAAATAGTGGAGGAAGGTGGAAAGTGTTGCAGAAAGAACAAGATCATTGGAAAGATCAAGATCTGACCATTGGAAAGATCTAGTAGGGCTTAGACAATCAAATACTCTTCTGGTTGACTACAACCTGTGGAGGACAAATGAATGCATAAGTCAAAGTAAAACTGCAATAAGAGTTTTAACAGAGATCCTTACCAGACATTGTCGCCCAAATGGGCAGCTGAAAAAGCTCAAAATAGTGGAGGAAGAAGAATGTAGATTTTGTGGCATAGAAAGAGAAACCTCCATCCATATACTTTCGAATTGCACGGCATTTCAGAATCCTAGGATATAGCACCTGGGAGATTACTGGATATAAGAAGAAGCTCTTTGAAAATGCTCGAAAGTACTCGGTAGAAAATGCTGTAAAGTGGGGCTAGTGGACACACATCTATGCATGATGTAACAGGAAGATGAAACTGTCAGGCATGTCTTATGCGAGTGTCCTGAGTTATCGCCAATAAGAGAGTGGGTGTTCGGTGAGTCTTGGCCTACACCTGCCGATATAAAGGAGATGTCTCCTAGCGACCTGTCCACCTTCCTGAGAAGGACAGGATGGACGATGACCTAGAAGGTCAACTCCTTGGGAGGATGTACAATGGGTCACATGTGGCCTAAGTGCATTTAGCCTACGCTCTACCCTCACTCCTACAGATACAGATGCTGTAAAGTAACTTATGAAAGATGCTGCAAAATAGCCTACGTGTTTCATCTGCACTGCGTGAAATTTTAGATTGAAATGTAGGTAAATGTAAATAAAATGATATGGTTTTAAATTAAACTAACTGTTTTTTTACAGATTTTTACTAATATATTGTGGAGTCATTTAAAAACAGTTAGTTTAATTTAAAACCATATGATGAGTAGATTCCACGAAGTGAGGGTTTATACAGTTAACTCAAGTAAATAAAATGAATAATTAAATTGTTTTTGCATGAGTAATAATTAGATTAATTATTGGAACAACAAAAATATACAACCAGCGTGGTAGTGGGAAGACGCTTCTACATAAAAACGATCTAATTGTACAATTCAGAATTTATCTGGTCTGCAACAATTCGGAGCTGGTATCGTCGATTCCGTGTGAACCACAAACCTTAGCGCTGTTGTTGTATATGCATCAAGTTCAGTCGCTTCGAGTTTGGAAGTACGAGTGCAACGGGCATCGTCACAAACATACCGACTCTCTACTCTACGACATTATTCAAAAGCCATGCAATAAAGATAGAGAGCATTCGTAAACGGCGTATGATGAACTGAAACGATGCGATCGTTTCCCTTGTTAGAATTCTTGCGATTATCTCGTGGGTGTTTTATTTGTGTGAAAAGTGTGTGAAATTATGTCTTGGATCCGAAGGGCTAATGGTAAAATGGGTGTTAGAAAAGTTAATGATAATGATGATGATAATAGTTCGACGTATTCCGATGATTCGGTGAGTTTTTCTGTACAAATTAATTTACTTTACGTGGATCTATAAAAAAATTAATTTATAGGATATGGTCAAGATAAGAAATTTGCGTAATCCTATTAAAATATTACAAAATAATAAATAATTATTGATACTGGGTTTATAAAAAAAAATACTTCAAACTATGGAAATGTCAAATTATATAAAAGCAAGTAGTGTTGAATGGTCGATGAAGGGGGAAAGTGTTCATAGATTTTTTGTCACCAGCTTCTATTGTAGTTGCTGTCTTATATAGGGTGTTTGGAATTTCGAGTAAATAAGCATAGTCACGTTTATGCACCCTGTATATTTACAAATTTAACTTTACTTTGAAATATCAAGCATAGTATTCTTATAGAAGAATTGACATACAATAAAAATAAAATGAGCAGTTTCAAGATATAGGCCACTTTTGAAATTGTGTAAAATTTTTGGTAGCCGTTTTTTTTGACGTTCAGTGTATGTATGTATGTATTTTGGGGTGACATTCACAGAGACCGAAGAGATCTATTGTGCCCCCTTGATTTCTGAGAGTCTCAGAAACTAGTAGCTCCTTTAGTCCTATTTCCCGGATGAATTTCAGGATGTCTGCAGGCTTCAACTTAGGTAAATGTTCCTCTTCTATCCAGTAATCTCCCAGGTGTTGTGCTCTGGGATTCTGAAGTGCTGTGCAGTTGGAAAGTATGTGGATGGAGGTTTCTTGTTCCATGCCACAAAATTTGCATTCTTCTTCCTCCACTATTTTGCCCATTCAGGCGACAATGTCCCGATAGGATCCCGAATAAAAAACTCTTGAAGCGCAGTTTTACTTTGACTTATGTATTCATTTGATCTCAACAGGTTGTAGTCACCCAGAAGAGTTTTTGATTGTATAAGCCCTACTAGATCTTTCTAATGGTAAGATCTTTTTCTTGGCTCTACATATTTCTTCCAATATTACATTGGGGCTGATTCCCAGCAAGGCATTTCAGTCCCCCTCTTTGCTAGTTCATCTGCTTTGTTTTGTCTAGGCTTTCCCACACCATTTTGGAACTGATTACCAAGAGCTCGGTGCTTTTATGGCTGCTTGACTATCCGACATTATGATAATCCTTTGTCTTCTGTATCCTTTATCAATATTGAACTGGGCGCACTTTCTTATGGCGAGGATTTCCGCTTGAAAGATACTTGGGGTATTCCCAAGCTTTCAGAGTGTTTGGTTCCTGGCCCGAACACTAAGATTTTTAGACTATTTGTATTGTAATTATGTATATGCAGAGTCCATCTTCAGTATATATATTTTCAAGATGTTTTATTATTGCTCATAATAATAGTGAAACATGGTGTAAGTCGTTAAATCCTTCTAAGTTTTTCTTCTGATTCTGAAATGGGACTTGAAACTCTGCCCATTAATTTTCATCTCTTCAGTTATAAGTTTTATTGTTTTAACTGTTTCACTGGAAACATCTTCGGTTGATTAATTGAAGTTTCATGCTTTAAGGTCAACATCTTTTAAATTGAAAGCAGCAACTAGGGAGCCTGCACTGATAATTTCCGACTTTAAATAAAAGAAATTGTATGTCTCGAAACAATTTAAAAATTAAGCAACTTTTTAATTAAAAATACAAAACATTTCTTCATAATTTGACTTTAGAATTGGCAACTTAAATATGGTATTTTCTCAGAAAAGTAATAAATATATATAAAAGTTTCATGGTTTTGATAAAAACCTTTGTGAAAATTTTATGAACTGGTATTGATTACCCAACGGAGGAATTTACGACTTCTGTTAAGTACCATTCTGGCCTTTTAGGCACGTAAATTTTTTACGGGTGCTGAAGCTCCGTTGGGATACCTAAGTGCAAAATATAATTTTGGCCAAGAATATTCTACTGTGAAAAATTTCTAGCAAACCTATTTTTAACTCAAAAATGTTTTGTTTCTTGAAAAAAATTGTAATTGAATCGAACTGCTGAATTGATCAGCTGGTTCGCAACTGCACGTGCGTTCGATCAAGGAATCCTGCAGGTTGTCTGGCACCATGTCCAGCGGCCATTAGACTTACTCCTTTCAATTGCACAATTAATCCTATAGAAATAATATGCAAAACATATTACGATAACCACATTGGTCGTAATGAATACCTGGATAGGAGCACTGAACGGGCGTGCATAAATTCGACGCTAAAATTTCACTTAATCTTTTTCTAACTTTATGTACCTGCTTGTAGACCGTTAAATTCGACGCTAGGTACCCCTACTAATCCTTCTAGCTGTATTATATTGTACAAAAATATCAGAAAATAAGAAATAGAAAATAAAAAAAAAACAAGAAAACCCAGGCCCAAACCCGGTTGATCAAAGTGTAACTGTGTATAAAAATATCAGAAAATAAGAAATAGAAAACTAAAAAGACAAGAAAACCGAGGCCCAAACCCGGTTGATCAACTATAAGCTAAATCCTTAAAGGACATAATCCTTCCGGCAGCGTCCAATTTAAGGGTGTATCTTCTTGGCTACAGGTAGTTAGCGTCCAATTTTCGGTCGCCCCACTGAACACTACCGAAGTGTGAGAGAGGTTCAGGGCCCGTATCTTTGAACATTCGACGTTCTCGCGATTTTGTTCGTACGAATGATTTCACACGAATCGAACGGTACTCGAAAATTCAAATATCAATATCCTCCAAACACAGTGGCGAACAGCTTTGTAGATCTTATGTGTCATTTTTTAGGTAAAGTGTACTGTAGAATAGTGTGAGAGTATTTTAAAAAGCACGTGAGGAAGAAGATTACATGTAGCTTTTGGTTTATTTTCATTCTGTGTTGTCATTCTTTTACGTAAAGGCAATATGAAGTTGAATTTGGCCCAAAAAGATATTCTCTTGGAATTCATCACGGGCATTTTCTTTATCCACCCCATATAATTTAATGTAAAAAGATCTTTTTCTATCAGAAAACCTTCTTGTCGTATCTTCAGCCATTTCCTCAGCATCTTGCAAATCATCAATTATTTGATGCATAAAAGCTTCATGTGCGTTCATTTTTCTTCAGTAGTATTATTTAACAAAAAACTTAGTATAAAATCGCTATGATTTCTCTATTTATGACACGCTGCATCCACAGCAGGTTATGTTTGATATTTATTTGTTTTTGTTTTTCTGACGTTCTGCGCAAGACTATTCGCTTACTCCCATGTGGGACTGATACGACTGATAAATTCATTGGTTTGCAAGTCGAACATTCGAGATTTCGAAGATACTGCTCGAATAAAACAAATCCATTTCCATCACATGAAATACGTGGGAGCATTTAGTCGAACGTTCAAAGATACGGGTCCAGGTAGAGGGATTTGGATGAAACTGGGTATGACATCCTAATAATAGGATAAGTTTTTCAAACAGTAATAAAAAAAAATTTTATATCATAAATAAACAATACTGGTATAAAATTTCCTCTCTCTTTGTGTCCTATTTCCGAAATGGAATGAAATAAGTTCAACTTTACTTTGTATGTTATCAAGTTTACTATAAATAAATTTTATCACAGTTATACAGCAACGAGCTTCTCTCTAAGACGAAGTCTCAACCAAATGGAAATGAAAGACATGTGTTCACCACTGTTGCCAAGCTTATTCCTTTTAATAATGGCTAGGCAATGTTCATATTTTTCATGTTTCCAAAACGGTAAAAAGAAAAAAACAAAAATCTTCATGCATTCGGTGGTGTAAAATTAGAAGAAGAAACCAGTCACGAGGGAATTTGCTTTCCTTGTGAAACGTGATCCTTTTCCAGGATAAAACCTTTTAGCACACGAAGGACGTAAATGTGATTGTTCGTCAAATCAAATTTAAAATAACGTTCCTTTGTAAATGGCTGAAAATGTACAAATTGAACATTTGGCAACGTTGCCGTCTTTGCTGTGGTGTAGGTGATAAAATTAGAATTCTAGTTGTCCCTTTTCCAGTGTCTGTATTCCAAACTAAATCCACCAGTTGTCACTTTTGTCAGTGAGTTGGTGTTAGAAACGACATAAAACTGGCAAGACTTCATATGAAACTATTACCAGCGAAAATATCAAAGTTGTGAATTAACAGTAGCTTCCAGTTAATTTAGAATCAGCACTATTATTATTATCAATATAAAAAGTGAAGAAGTGTAATTATTCAAACGCATTAAAACTAAATTATCAAAGTACAACAAAACAATTGCAGTAGATAGTGTAAGCACAAGAACAAAGGTCAACGAATAAAAATAATAATATTTACAAACAGTAATTATCTTTTCAAAGCGGATGTCCCGCCACAAATAGACGACAAAATTTTATTGATTGTAATTTCGAAAAAAAAAAACTATCATTGATTTGAAACTTGTGTTTATTATTACTGAGGGCAATGCTTTCAAAATAACTAAATATGAGTTCTCGAACCTTGAACTGGAGGAAATTTTAAAAATTAATAATCAGTAATGAAATCTGAAAAGCGATTGCAATCGAGTAGAAGAGGAGGAAGGAATGGAAAATATAGAAAAGGTAGATGACATCCTAGAAAACAATACACAGTTAAAAGGATAGCCGAACGGTATGGAAAGATCAGTGAATATGTTTTTCAGTTTCAGTGTTTGGTTTCATAAAAATCGTAATGGGAGTCAGTCAAAGGTAAATTTTTTCTTTTTATTATGCTTTTATTTGTTTCTTTCTGTCAGGAATCTTCAAATGTATTTTATTTCAAATACAATCATTTATTAAATTTGTTTCAATGTTAAATTAATAATTTTCTCAATTCTCACTAAGCATGTACAATTTCATAATTTTCATTTACCCTTGGCCTCCCATAATATTAAATACAGGGTGTCCCGTAAATTAGAGGCATGATTGATCGTTAAGAAATATTTAAAATACCCAAGTGCAACTTTTCTTTAACCTTCTTAGTTTGTGAGATACAGACTGTAAAAATGTGTAGAAGATATACACATTTTATTTCATATTTTCTCGAGGGATAGAAGTACAAATTTAAACTTTTTTGTAGGTTATTGTCTCTTCAAAACACATCGACAGTATTGATTATGTCAAATTCAAACGATACAGTGGCGTGGTACGAGGGGTTCCTAAACTTTTATTGTAACATACCATACCACCTTGTATTTAGACCTAAAGACTTTTGTATTCAATTCTTTATTAAATTTCATAAATAAAAGGTGCTCTTTGTTGAACTCGATAGAACACTTCATTTTCAAGATTTTTTACTTTTTTAAGTTGTATTTGTAGTACCTACTTGAAGATCTCTTACAAATACAAACCAATGGTTCAATAAAACTCAAAGTCCAAACCACAGAAAATTTAATTAAAGTCCCCCAAAGGACATTTATGATGCTACTAATTTCGGTACAATATTACCATCATCAGGCTACAATATAAAGAGATGGTACACTTAATACATGAAGATCTTATAAAATTTCTGTTAACATTACTTGAACAAGAGTAATAGATTATATAAAATTAATGTGAAATATGATATTATAATTAATAATTCAAAATGAGAATATTACAATTGTTAATATTACAATTAAAAACTTGATAATATAAATTATATTAGTAGGTAGACAAAATTGAAATATTTTTTTTTATTGTTTCTTATGGGTTTGTAATTCAAAATTATTTAAGGGAAGATAAAGTGTTGGGAAAATATTTACGACTGCCACAAATTTATTGTTTGAAAACATAAAAAAGTGTCTTAGTGCAATAAAAAGTTGAAAATATTGAAAATGGAGTGCTCTACCGAGTTTAACAAAGAGTACCTTTTATGTAGAAAATTCAATAAAGAATTGCAGTAAAAAGTCCTTAGCTCTCAATTGAGTCTCAATACAGGGTGTCTCAAAAATAAGGTACAATAAAAGTTTTCAAAATCCTTGTGCCACGCCACTGGCTTATTAGAATTTGACATAATTAATATAGTCGATGTGTTTTGAAGATACAATAACCTATAAAAAAATTTTAATTTGTAATTCCATCCCCCAAGAAGATGTGAAATACTTAAAATGTGTATTTCTTTTACACCTTTAACCAGTCTGTATCTCACAAACTAAGAAGGTTACAGAAAAGTTGCATTTTGGTATTTTAAATATTTCTTAACGATCTATCATGCCTCTAATTTGCGGTACTTATGTACGGGACACCCTGTATATCACAAAATATAAATATTGAATATAAAGTTATGAAATCTTTTCCAAAACTCAAAACAATAAAAAAAATAAAGTGCAACATTTATACAAGGGCTAAACGATTATTAACGAACTGATAGAACTGCGATCTTCCAATGATGTAAGATTAATAATCGATAAAATCCCAAACGACCCCTGTAAGTTAGAAAGTTTGCAATTGATTTCAGACGTCAAATTTGCCATATTTAAACTTAATCCATCCAGTTAGTAGATGTTCTACTGAACTTTAAAAATAAATAACAATTATTATTAATTTATTAGTATTTCTGAAAATTAATTTCTTTAAATAGTAGCTGAGAGACGATTCTGAGAAGTCTAGAAACCGATTTAAAACCAGCAAAAATGATTTAATTCAACTAAATTGTGTCATTGGTTAAAATTAACTTTCTTCTAATTCCTAATTCACGGAATAACATTATTGTGTATGTGTACTCGTATTAAAATTACTATCGATGTGTTTATAAATAAACCAACTACAGGAAGTGACAGCAATTTCACTTTTTCACAATGTTGTTAGTGAAACAGTGACTCCCGACGAACTGTTCTCGGGTGGCGTCTAAACGCATTAAAAATGATATTAACTTATCGGGTCTGCTCTACAGAACCGGACTTTTTTTTATAATTCAAAAAAATAACTTAATTACCAACTAAATTTGTTTCATTATCATTTCTTATAATTGCATGGGTATATTACTATTAAAATCTTGACAAAACAGCAACTAGTTTTTATAATGAAACATCTTAGATATTATTTTTTCAAAAATGTATCATACTTTTTTACAAACATTGAAAATATCTCGCTTTTACTGATTCTATTTTTTGATAGCTGTGAAATTTGAATGTCATATTCATGGACAATATTTTCCATACCAAAAATTTTATTTAATAATAAGTACTGTAAATTAGAGGCATAGAGATTGTTAAGAACTACAATTTCTCTTTAACCTAATTTTTTTAAGTCAATTTGCATTATAAATATGACTTAAACACCCAGTCCGTCTCTGATAACTATTAACATCAAACAGTGGCCAATTAAAGCGAATTTTTCCACATTCCTAAGCAATTACAAGCGCCACAATTATACCGCAATAAGGTTTATATAAACAAACTATTCACTACAGTTTTCAGTTCAACTTTTTTAGGTAGTTGAACTGGTAAGAACCCGTTTTATGTTTACACAGAAATTCCAGCACAAATTTTATTCCAGATACAACAATTTTTATTTTATAACTATTAAACTAAAACTTAAATCAAAAAAGCCAAATACCATAGGCGTACTTGATATGAGTTACAGAATGAAAGTTCCTATTTAAAATGTGTACAATTCAGATTGATTCAAAACGGTTAACACATTTTTTATTTCACTCTCTACCCGCTTAATAACTTGATGTTTATTCTTTTGGCAATAGAAAAGACAGAAATGGAAAAAAATGTTCAGGATAATATTTTAATATTACTTGGATGCTTCATCTTTTATTGGTTTCGCAAGGGGCACTAGAATTTATTAGTCTGCCGCATTTATAATTACATTTTACAGTATAGTTCTTTTGACGATCTAAGAAAGTGACTTGACTTGAATAAAACCATATAACTTTTCGGATTTACCGCACTGAGCCAAATGTCTTTAGAGTTTTCAAGTAATAATTTATTATTCGCCAACAAAATAAATACGACTCTATAACGGCTAATACTTTTATGGCTTTATTGCATGACATTATCCCACCTCAGATCAGCTCAGTTTTCTAGATCATGGAAAGAACTATACTAGGTATGATTTAAGATAATTTTATTAAGACAATTTAATTCATGTATAAAAAATCGCATGTGCCACAGTGCAATTGTCACTTTGATAGCGGCAAAAGTTAGCTTTAACTTTTACAGCGACAAATACACTAGTGGTTTTTTCACTTATTCATCATTTGTTCATCAATATCACTGTTCCTAGTATGAATTTCCATTACAGCGTTTTTAACAATTGTACATTAAAATAAAAATGTGTTTATTTTTAATGTTTCATAAAAAAAGTTTGCATTGATATGTTTCCAAATTTCTCATTCATTACACTCGAGGTTTGTATCGATATTGGGTAAATTTGAGTTGTTCAAATTCTAAACTATTTCCTTTAGCAATTTGACTCGAATAACTGTCAAATTGCTAGGAAACAGTTTCTCATTAAACAAACCAAATTTACCCGATAAAATACAAACCACTTGTGCAATTATAAGTGAAAAAAGTTATAGCTATAGACGTTTTATATATTTTTTATTTATACGACAAAAACAACTAAAACTAATCAAATGCAGTCTTATCATGCGGGTCATACGATTCAACAAAGACATTTTTGTTTTCTTTTATTGCGTTTAATCATAACTTCCAAATAAAATCCGTAAGATGAATAAGTCAGACTTATGCAACTGTATGTAGTTTTCAGCGATTCTAAAAAGTCTTTCACCAGCGAAGTTTTTATTTAAATGTCAGCTATGTCAATTTGACAATTCAAAGTGACAATATCAATAATAAGGAAGCAATTTTCCGTTTTTTTGCATCCTCAAGCAAAAAAAAATGGTACTTAATCTGATAGATTATTTCGAGAATGAATGAAAAAGTGGAAATTCGTCAACCAGTGTGCAGGAAACATCAACCATCATTATTTTCTCCGGGTATATTTGTAATCTCACATTTTGGTAATCTCTGTGTCTTCTGATTTGATACATATGGTTAGTGACCTTTGAACCCACACGATAAGAGCGCTTTTGACTATACTACATTTATTGCTCTAATGTGTTTTTTTACTGAACAACGACTTATATAATTCCTTAAACTTCTGGCTCGCGTACTAACCAAACATCTTTTTTTGGTGTTCGTTTTGTCAATGCAAAGAGACTATTACCGAAATAGCCTACACGAAATAGTACTTGTCTAATTTAACTACCGCATTAAATGATTTCATATCAAATAGATCTCATCTGAGAGATTATTTTGAAGGAAGATATTAATATGATCCAATTTTTTGAATAGGCCAGTTCAAAGTAATGAGACTGATCGGTAAAAAATTGATTAATTCCAAGTTTCTACACTTTATTCGAGATGTTTCTATATTTTGCTTGCTGATTTTTTATATAGGATTCAGTTACCGAAATAAAGGGTGCTGGAACCTTGAAATTACAAATGTGATGAAAAAAAACGTTTTAATATAAAATATGTCCCCCTTTTTTTTTATTAATTTTAGGAAGAAAAGTTATTCTTCATAAAAAATTCTGCATCATCTAATACCTATAATACAGTCATCAAATATCAAATTTTTTAGTCGTATACGAGGTATGTCAAAAAAATATGAGTTTTACTCAGGACTAAAGTAAAATTTGACAATATCGAAAAATGTTGCTGATAAAAGTTGATCAGAATTAAAAACTACGATTAAATGTGTAATTACATTCATTTAAATTGAAACTTCTGATTATTTTATTTTTTTACTAATGTTTCTTTTTTGAATGAGCATTTATCTCTTAAGATTACGAAACACATGATAATCTTTTAGGTTTTCCATGATTTTTAATAATTTTGCTTTTAGTTTTTAAGTTCTTGCTAGCTGATCAGTTTTGACCAGCTGCAGTTTCCAACGTAAATAAAATAAAAATATTTTTTAATCTAATGATTCTAAATTTTTTTTCAAAGAAAATTTATTGGCTAATTAAAAAAATTTCCACTAGCAACTTTATATCCCAACTTTTTTCTAACTCTCTGTACATTTTTTATTGAAAAAGTAATAACTTTTGATGGATCTAAAATAAAAGGTGTAGCAGTCGATGGAATATACAAATACCCTGTGTATAACTGCAATGAATATGTCTCTGGAATTTTTTTGTAAATGCATTTTTTTCAACTAAACCTGGCCTAAAAAAATTCCAAAGCATCTACCAATATACACTAATTCCCAAAAGCAAAACCGTATCTTTAAAAATACCTTCGTTAGCTGGTTTGTTATTGAATATATTAACACATGTTATTTCGTAACTACCTATATGTAGTTTCTTTGATAGGAATATAACATAATCCCAATCTTCAATTATTATACACTGTGGCTCAATAGTACAAGAAAAGTTTTGCGTTTTTTTATCCTCAGCTCTCTATGTTCGAAGCAAAATTAAGTTTAAAGCTTAAATACTGCTCAGTCAGTTTTGCGGAATACTTGAATCCCCTTTATTAATTTCATCATCATCCATTTTACGAGGGTTTACTGCATCTTCTGGAACTGAAATCTTTCACCAAAGAATACACCTAACAAGAAGCAAAACCAGACGCAATGTTTTTGATGTTTTGGAGAAAAAAATTATTACGTTGAGAGGTTGACGTTGACAGATATTTTAGTAAATATACTGAGAATATGATCAAATTTTTAAATATCGACGATATAATTGGTTGATAAAGTGTAATATTACAAGCATCTTATTATAAAAAGTGCGATTTTTGGACATACGCGTACAAAAAAAGGATACTCTACTCGAGCTGTGTGGGTATTGTAGGGGTAGTATGGGTAGTATGGGCATTGTCTTGGTGTATGGCTTTTCGAAGAGTACCAATTACCTGTAACATCTCTTTGATATTGCAAAGGAATTGTTGCTACATTACCCGCTTTGAGGCATCTTTTTGGAAACACTTCAAGCACAGATAACCTTTGTCGGCTTTGGCTCATTCTGGAACATCCAAAACAGCCTACTGACGCTTATTTTCGGATTCGAGTGAATCCAGGATTCAACACCACTGGCAATGTGGCAATACTGTTTATATTTTTTGATTTTCCTGCGTTAAACCGACTTTACATTTGATATTTTTTGACAGGCACCAACTATGTTATTATATGAAACACTTAAAAAACCACCATCGTATGCAAATCAAAATAAAAACTCGGCTACTGAACACGTTCTGAAGCTTTTGCATTTGATTTTCAATAAACTTTTATAGAAAGTTCAAAAACTTAAACCCGAGTACTGAAATAAGCATGAAACAAGAAAATATTCCCATCTGATTCTCTGCCGTGTGAAACATATAAATTTTTCTCCGATGGTTTGTACAGCGTGTTTAGAAAAATCAAATTAAAATGAAAACTTTTTTATAACAGATATAACTATTTTTAATGTTAAATCATATTATCGGATATATAGTTAATTTATTATACTTGATTTTTTTATTGCCTAGGCTTTAAAAATCATTTTTACTGTCTAGGCAATAAAAGTGTTTCTCTATGATCGATAAATGTCACTAAAACTGACGTATACTTTCAATCAGAGAAACAATAATACTAATTGTGCCTTATACAGATTGCGAAAATCCTATTCGCGACATACGATTTAGAGAAGAATAATTGGGCGCAGTCAGCGATGGGCGTGTGTTCAGTGACCCCCTTTTTTAACTGCTGTTGCAAAATATACTTATCTATAAAAGTTATTCTCAATTTTTGTCAGCCACAATGTTAAATATCAGTAATTGTTAAATCGAAAGCAGTTTATAGATTTTATTTATTGCATATTGTATATTATTTTTTTCTTATTTGTGTTGATCTCTTTTATTTTCCAAAAATCAATAATATTACCAATCTCGATTTTCTCCCACTAAATACGGCGTTATTCTGTGTTAAAAGTCAAATGCAAAATAATTTATTTATTCCTTAGAAAGTACCAAACATTCTAAACTGGCAACGCTGCTTTCATATTAGTTTGGTAGCTGGAACTGAACACACATCCAAAGCTGACTGCGAACAACTATTCTTCTCTGTCTTTCAAATAGTTTTCGCGATCTGTATTATTACAAACTTTATTCCGTAAATTTTTCATATTAACAATCCATTATCGGTTATTTTTTTGGGTCGTCCTGTATCGGTCATTCATGTTGCACAAGACTCTTTCGAAAATATCTATATAAAGTTTACCATTTTAGGAATAACAAAGGTTCTTTGTGTGGTAATGAACCGAGTTGTTATCGGTACTTTAATGTATTTATATGCACGGAACATTTTTTACTTGATTTCAATACGCTGGTAAAATTTTCTCTTCCTTTGTATGAAGTAATTAAATAGTTATATTGATAAATGTATTGTAGTTTTCGAATTCTTAACGCATTTTTCCACTAGCAGATGCTGCTCAGTAAAATAACCCACTCATGTATGCAGGAATAAAAACTGCTATAAATAAAGGAATTTGCGGATGATAACTCAAAACTGCATTGCTAAATTTCGTTGTATCTCTGTTGAATTGAATATAATTCAAAAGAAAAACTAGCTTGTTTTTTATGTCCTTACCTCCGCTTATGAACGATACTATTTGTGATACAACTAGTGCCATCTATCGGATACCATGTAAATTAGTTGCGTTGGGAAAATTATTTTTCTGTTGGTTCACCAGATGGTGCCACTTTTGGGTGAATCCCAGAAAAAACAGCGCCATCTATGAGAAATTTGATGAACTAAAAATAAAAATTTCACCTTTTTTAAAATTAATTCACCGGTTTTTTGATAGATGGCGCCACTTTCGTGTGAATCCCATG